>OMNN01028352.1:0-17625 GCA_900302755.1 Chromis chromis | reverse complement strand
TCAGCTGTAATGAAACATTCGTACGCTGGTCTGCTCTTACTGAATTAAATAATAGCAAAATTGTTGTGGTTTTGAAGTTCATCAGGGGTTCATGAACTCCTGGACACATGCAGAGGGGTGATTCTCCGTTCTGTATCCCTAATAATAAAACACGCATGGTTCTTGTTGTCCAGCAGTGCAGTCTCATTACTGCTGAAGCTTTACTACCTGGTCTCGTCATCGAGGGTCAAACAGGCTCCATATAAAAGCACAGATTGCGTCTCTGACAACTGTCTTCCTCTCTGCACTCACACACAACACATGTTAGCTGCCCAGTGTGGTACTCCTCTGATAGACCCAATGGCTTCTCGTGTTCAAACGATAGGGCCTTAACTCATACTGACAGGACAGATTAACACACAGGCCTTAAACATGAGTGGTACAAGTCAAAGGTCAATACGCAGACACAGATGTAAATTGTTTCTGTATGTGTGTTTGTCTCTTTAAGAGTTGAAGCTCTAGCACTTTGCAGCAAGGTACAAAACCATTTTCTAAAGGCTGTAATCTAACATATGAAATACTGTATATTTTCTAGTAGACTTCATTTTAAAGACCAACACTGCAGTTTTGCCCGTGCACCAATCATAACCACCAAATCTGTTATGTTTGATCATGTTTGACTAATACCTTATCTAACCCACACTCTACACCCAACACACTTATATGGACATAAAACTGTTTAATATACAGTGTTAAAAAATCTGGATGTGTTTTCTGAAAAGAGCAAAGTGTACAGTGGTAGGCATCACAATAAGCACAAATCAGGTGATAAAATAAAAAAATAATAATTGCAATTAAAAAAAATTAAAAGAATGTTGGTGAGCAAATTTAACATAACAGAAAATAGTTTAAAACCAGTAAGTTAGGACAAGGCTGCTTTATTATTCCTTCTCACACTTTGACATCTTGTGGTATAATACTGTAGCATGGTTTTTCCTCTTTACCCTCTTTTGTCACGATCATCTTGGTTTTATTGTGCCCATCTGGAAGACAAGAAAATCAGCTTACAGAAGAAATCTTGAGGATATTATATTTCTATTACAGATATAAGATTACATAAATAAGCATATTTTCTTCTGCCTGGACAGGAAAATAGCTGTCCACTATAAATTATGTGAGTTAGCACTCTGGGGCTGTAGGTGGCGGTAATGCGCCTCCTCCCCGTCTTCCGTCCATCTTCTTCCTCCAACGAAGAAGAAGTAGAAGCAGCAGAAGGCGAAGAAGAAGAAATAGCATTTGTTTTTTATGTTTATTCTCTGACCACCCGCCTTTTTAAAATTATTTTGTGCTTGGTGTCATCGCTACTATTTAATATCATACTTGTCAGTGAGGTAAGAGCTGTTTTTAAGTTGCACACGACACTTAAATGTGGCTCATATGTAGAATAAGGAAATACAGGTGTTTTGTCTGGGCATGAAGCTATCTGATGCTATCTAACGCTAGTTTATCTTATTTCGTAATTAAAGCACTAAGCTAAAATAATGTTGGCTATAGCTACATATCTGTAGTAGCAACACTTAAACTTGAAGTATAAAATCCGACTTTTAACTGTCGCTGTCATAACGTTCATAAAAATAGTTGCTAATGTTAGCTCGATAGTGTAGCAATAATGACATAATTGTAACTACACTACGCTAATGCGAAAAAAATAAACCTGTTTCTTCGTTTTTTGTTAAGTATAAAGTATGTGAGTCTGAGTGCAAAACATGGAGGTCATGGAGACATGTTAATACTTGCTCACATGCAAGAGCAATGTTATTTTAACGCGTTCCACACGTGTCTAATACTATTGCTGCAGTGTTGCAGTAAGTCCAGATTTTGTAAGGTTGAAGTGTTCTGTTTTGTTGGAGTTGTCTTGGTAAGATGTTGATTCAGCTGCATGATCATTTTGGAGGTTGCAGTTTGTGCTGCTGTTTAACTGTAATATTTTTGTAAAACGACATGTATCAGTTAGTTTATCCTCACGATATGAATTGGGTGGACAAATAACCAACAACTACAGAACCCCTAAAGTCCCAAAAGGTGGTATTTTATTTATCTTGTGCGCACAAGTTATTATCTTGAGGGATCAGTTTGTCATATGAATCAATGTGCCAGAGGTAATTGGGTCCCTTTGAGTACTTCAAGTCTCCTCTGAAGCCTCCGTTGCTGTCTGTATGCTGATCCTTCAGGTTCAAGCTCAGCTAATATAACTCTAACTTCTTCCTTTTTTTTTGCTTTAAGGCCATTTTCTCGGCACTTCGTAAACATCCATCGATACCCATGCATCTTCCCCGGACCCTATATGTTCCTGGACAAAGTCAATGACACGGCCTAAATCTGCGTAGTCCTTCCGTCGGCTGAGGCTGTTGTCCTTCAGCATGCGCAGCAAATAATTCCTGCTGATAACAATCCCATGTCTACGTGCAAGAGCAGCAAGAATTTAACTGTATGACATTTCAAGATGAAAATAAAACTTGATTAGATCAGTTCTCTCCATTATGTGTTGGCTGTGTGCATCGGAAGTCGTTAAAGACGCATATGAGTTCATAGCAAATTATCTTGTGCGCACAAGATTAAAAAAATACCACCTTTTGGGACTTTAGGGGCTCCATAAGAAACACTTCTCAGTGATACTAAATACAACTGAGCAGAAAAATAACTTGAAAGTGAATATAACATCTACTCAACACCCCTCCAAACCAGTTTCAGCAAGAAATTTACCTTAATGAAGATGTGATTTTTTTGTTTTGTTCAAGTACTCCTGTTGTTTTAGGCTGAGTTTGTTTTTGCTTGTGTAACTCATTTGAACTGAAAAAAAGACCAAGAAAGTAAAAAAAAAAAAAAAAACATCCATTTCAACCATGTTCAGTTTCAAGAGGAAGGTTGTTATGTCTTTTTATAGGTTTCTCTTTTAAAGCCTCTATTTATTTTCCAGGTGTAAGACACTGATAATTTCTGTAAACCGCTTCTTCAAGCAACTCAATTATTTCCAGATGCTGAAAGTCAATGTTTTGTCTGTGATTGTCTGAGAGGAGTTCTTAATGTTATATTTAAGTAAGTTTAAAATGCAAAGCAAAGGTTGTGTGGTTCCTCAGAAAGCAGGAGTGCCAGTGTTTAGTCATTACTACTACATGCCAGTTTCCAAAAATGTTTACCATCATCATCATTATAAAAGTGAATATTTGAACCCTAAAATTTGATCATCTTTTTTATGTCTGTATATTTTATGAACCCAGCGATGAAACCTGTTCGGCCTCTGAAAACACTGCCTGGTCATGATGATCACGATGCTGTCAGTGTCACCTCCTGGGTGTCAGTGTGTCCCAGAGGCCTGTGGAATGTCCAGCAAAAGCGATTATGTGATGGGAGTCAACAGACTGTTTTGAATTCTGGAGATGGTACGTGTATGATCTTTTCCTTACATCCCTTAAAGCTCAATTCTAATCCAGTACACTTTAGTTAGCTGTAGTGAGAGGGACAGAAAATCTGGCACATGCTAACTGTTTGAGTTTGCTAACTAGTGAAATATCAACAATCTGTCTAGTATCGCAAACTCTATTTTTAATATAATTTTTTAACATGTACCTCTTTTAAAAAAATAAAAATGTATGAATTATCTTTTAATATAGCTCACGTATTATCTCGTCTCTTCTAGCATGTTCTCCTGGTTACTATCCAAGGTTGGGTTCGTTGTGCCGAGTCCGAGTGCGACTCAAAGCTAACATGGATGAAGCAGAGAGTTCAGTATCTGAAAGAAGAAATGAGGAGCTGGGAGTCGGGCCTGACCTGTCAGCCAGTGAAGTTACAGAATCAGTGGCCACACCTTTTCTGAGATGTCAAGACTCTGTGCTGCAAATCCCACTGGGCGACTGGACAACGTTGAAGCTGGGAGAGGGTCAGTGTGATATCACAGAAGCATGTTTGGAAAGAATGAGAGCTGGAGAGAAATGTGAGGTAAGAGTTTATTGGGCAGTAAGTTAGTCTTATTGTATGTCGACTTTCTGTAATTTGAATATATTGTGATCATTCATAGATAGATAGATAGATAGATAGATAGTGGTGTCTGATTTATGCAGGGGTAGAGTATGTGATATTTGCAATATCATGGTATACATTGACACTTAAAATATTCTTGTCAATATTCCTGATATCCGTATACTTCTCACTTAAATTATGTATACAACGGATTAGGGGCACTGGTGTGAGCAGGTTTGTCCTTTGAATATTGCTTTACAAGGTTGAGTGGACTAAAAGAAGGCCGTTGAGTGATATGGTCATGCCAGATAATGCAGTCAGTGATACTGAAAGTCTAATTATTGTGTTTTGTTACCCAGATACTTCTGTCTCAAGTGGAGAATGGACCAGATGTCTCTGTTCCACAGCCCTCAGATGGAAACCTTCCTTTTTGTGCCACAGTTGAACTCCAAGCTTTCACACCAGGCAAGGAATCCTGGGAGATGTCTCCTGGTGAAAAATGGGAGTGGGTAAAGTCACACAAGGAGAGGGGTGGAGGGAGATTCAGGTGTGGGGATGTGTGGGGAGCCGCACAAAGCTACAGCCAGGCCCTGAAACTCCTCATCACTCTCGGTGGCCATTTCAAAGAAGTGGAGAATAAAGGACATGAGCATGAAGCAGAGGAGCAGAGAGACACAAACGCTGCTGATGAAACGCAACAACTTCCTTCAGCTAATGAATTCAAAACCATCAAAGCAGAACTCCACTCAAACCTGTCGCTGTGCCAGCTAAAACTGAACCAACCAGAGCGAGCTAAGGCCAGCGCTGCAAAAGCCACTCAGCTGGAACCTGGTGGCGCTAAAGCCTGGTACCGGCTGGGCCAAGCATGCCAGATGGTGAACGAGCTAGAGGAGGCCAAACGGGCATTTAGGAAATTGCTGGAGCTACAGCCAGAATTGCCTGCTGCTTTGAAGGCGCTTAAGGACATAGCAAGTAGAGAGAAAGAGACAAATGCACAGCTGGGACTCAGACTCAGCAAAATGTTCAGCTGAAGATTACATTTTATCAGTGGAACTATTTTTCTTGTCATGATTCACCATTAAATGTAAGTGCAACCTCAGCCACTGCCTTATTCAAATGTAAAGTCAGTAATCTGCAGATGCACGGTTACAACTGCTACCTGTGTGTGAGTTGCCTGAATGTAATATCAAAGTAAAAACCACATGTGAACAGCTTATTCTGGAGTAATTAATATAGCCACTCAGGAGTGAGAGGTGAATGAGAACATGGCAAGATTGTATGCATCTGTGTAATAACCCCAAAATAATGCAGTTGTAGTTCATGTAGTCAGCCACAAGGTGTCAGGTTTATACAGTTTAGTGGGAACGCCTTGTGCAGTGGTGCGACAAAATGCCGAAACCCGGGATCGAACCAGGGACCTTTAGATCTTCAGTCTAACGCTCTCCCAACTGAGCTATTTCGGCGTGGCGTTCATGGAACGTAGTTTCTTTTAAAACCGTTCACCGACACAGCCGAATTTTGTGATGTGGAGAGTTAAAAGGTTTGACTTCGGGATGTTAAAATGATCTTGTAAATCGAAAAGGTCTGCACGACATAAGAATTCAACGGTACTTTTTTGTTGGGGTATGTTAAAAATCTAAAGTTTAGTTTCTTAAAAGTTTGTTAATCTCTATTGTAATAAAATTAAAAAAATAAAAATTCTAAAGATTGATGTGACTGAATTATGTCAATGAAAAACAAGAAGTTATATTAAAATTGCCATAATATGCTTGATCTCAACAATCAAATTAAACAGGCAACACGTAAAGTTACCAGCATATTTAAAACATTACCTGTTGTAATTATCTGGGTTCTACTCTAATGAAGCCATTGAACTAATTGCTCATTATTACAAGCTACTATGAGTGGAGGAAAAAAATGTTTTCCCAAGCCGTGCCACGGATCTTAACCCTGCCGTGACCCGGATTCGAACCAGGGTTGAAGAGTAAAACTGTGATATTGACACCGCATAGCTAAGTCTTAACAAGGGACGTAATTAGACGAGCTTGGTATGTTGTTCATAATGTTTTTACCCCTTAATGTTTAAGACATAATGCAGCGTTAACATTTTCACAGTCTGTGGCTGCTTTTCACCCACCTGTTTACAAATGCAGCTCTGTTGTCTAAATATGTATGTTTTGTAAAACAATATTACATGCAGAGTTTAACTTATCAAAGTTAAAATGATCTAAATCGAAAAGGTCTGCATGGCATAAGAATTCAAAGGATTTTTTTGTTTGTTTGTTTTTTTATCTCAAAGTTTGCAGCTGTAGAGATTCATATCTATTGTAAAGAAGTTAATGGAAAAAAGTCTGCCTGACAGATAAAAGATTAAACATATTTAACTAGCACCTAGTCATGGGGTTGTCCGAAATACAAACAAACTGAGAAAAGTATTGAGAAAACATGATTTATTTTGCCCAACAACAAAATGGAATGCTTTTCTGACAGAAGACAGCTGCAATAAAAATGAAATTCTGAGTTTATTGACAATTATTTGATATTCAAATTGATAGGGGACTTAATGAAACAGACACAATGTGGCAGAACTTCTTTTATTATATGTTTTCATTCAAAAATACAAAGTGTGAGCTCTCCCCAGCGGTCCTGTATCCCCTGTAGTCAGTGTCCTACAGTCCCACAGTCTGTTCTCCCTGTTGCAGCTCATTTCCGCTTACTCTTGTGTGACTTTGTGTTGTCTGTGTGTGTCTGGGCTGCTGACAGCTGTCTCCATGCATCCACGATGAGCGAAAGCGGTATAACGATCCACAGTGCATTCATGAACACAAAGTAGAACCAGAAGTAGACTGGATGTCCCAACTCACTGTGAGCGTAGCCATCTCTGTGCTCTGTGAAGAAGTAAAGCACCGCTCCGTACAGCTGACCTGCACACAGAATATGTAATAACAACATGTAAGTATGATAAGCAACAATTTATTGGTTAATGAGAACTTTCTGATGTTTGTTACCTAATGAAATGATGAGTTGCAGCACAAATCTGTATGGCCTGTTAGTTAAAAAGGCATATACAGCCCAAAAGCTGAAAGGCCCCCATAACCAAGCAGTCACAGTCTCCATACAAACAGTGAAGTTATCGGCTCTAGATAGGAAAACAAAAGTTATTAGTTACAGCTTTGTGCCTTCTTTTTTTAATGTCAAAATCAAAAAATAATTCTGTGCAAAAATTAACTCACATTACATATCGACTGTCTCCTTTAGAGTACTCCTTCCCTGTGACAGAAAGTTAAAAAATATTGACCCAAAATGCACTTGAAGGCACTTTTCTTAACATGTTTTCCCCTGTGAATACTCACACAGCTGTGACAGGAAGCTCTGGTCCCCTGGAATAATATCATAATACAGTGAGAACCAGCCCTCAATGACGCCATGGATGAAACCACAAACGGCAAACCAGCACACAGCCAGACGCCTCCATGTCCCCAGACTGCCGGTGGTCCCTCTCCGGCCGGTGATCAGCCAGGTCACCAGCAGAAACACTCCAGACACAGAAAACAGAAAGGCCAGAATCTCTGACATGGACCGATCATTGGCGACATAGGTGGGAATCAGAAGGTCCCGCGGCCAGTAAGGATGAAGAACTGCTGAAGTGGCGTCCATCTTCTGTTTGAAGACAGGGTGATCAGCACTTGCACTATTTTTTTTAGTTATTTCAGACATGCCACAGTATCATAAAGGCAAAAGACAAAATAAATACACAATACAAAAAACAAAACAACCAAACCGAAACCTAAGATGTCTGAAAAAGAGGATGAAGTTTAACTTATTAGCTCCTACATATCCATACATCTCGTGTCTTACTGTTTCCTGTCTGCATCTAACATTATACTTTTATACCTTTTTAGAAACTCCAGAACACATTTACTGTTTCACATTATTATATTTTTCAAGCAATCTTTTTTTTTTTTTTAAAGTTGTTTTATAGTTGTACTCATTTTGAGAGCATCATCCAGACTATGCCCTCATATTGATAAACATATACTCCTCATGGTGGTACGAGTAAATGGCTTTTTAAATTTGCAATTTTACTTCTGAACAGTTGTTGTATGTTGTCAGGGAGGTAAGTTGTTGCTTGCTTTGAATATTATTTGCACAGTTCTAAATTTAACTAAATCAATACATTTCAAATTATCATAATAAGCTTAAAGTTGATTAATGTGGCAATGTGATATTCAAGACAATTCAAACAAGTCAGTTTAATAAATGAATAAGTAATTTGCTATACACCAGGTTAGTAGGTGTAAAGGTTATTTAAAGACCTTTGTGCAGGCGAAAGCAATAATCAGTGTCTCTCGTCCTTACCAGTGATGCTACCAAAATAGATGTCCAGCCGCACTGAGTTTAATCTCTAAATATCTATGATTAAATAGAGATAAATTGAAAAATATGAGTATCTTGCAGCTCAAAGATTCAGTGCAGTTCAACGCACGACTGCACATATACTCAAACGCGGAACTCCCTACAGTTGGGGGCGGGTACTTGTGATCACAAAGACCAATCAAATATCTGCATGCATAGAGCTAGCAGCACATGCGATCTGCTGGCTCGCTGATTGGCTCTTCATCTCGGAACATGGACGTTGTCGTTGGCAACCACCAATGAACGCGTGTCTCGTACCTCTAAAATCCCGCCCCTCTTTTCAAGGACCAAGTCATAAAATATTTCGGTGAAGGGTGAATTACAGCAAGATATCGAAGTTGGAAATGAGTTTACAATTATTAGAATTTTTATTTTACCTAATTTGAAACAAGAAACAAGTGCAAACAATATCTACTTAAAGCAGCCTAATTTGTGCAAATGTGGGTGCAATGAAAAGATGAAATTTCTAAAGATTCATCTAGCTGTATTATATCAATAGAAAACGACAAATTATATAGAAATTGCCGTAATGTGTCGAACCTCAACCATCAATAAACAGGCAACACACCCAAAGCTACTAGTTGTTTAAAATGATAATTGCTGCAACTACCAGGGTGCTACACCTATTAAACTAATGAACTAGTTTATACCAGCCGTCTTACCGTTAGAGAGAAAAAAAGAGTCTTCCCAAGCCGTGCCAGGGATCTTATCCCTGCCGTGACCCGGATTCGAACCGGGGTTGCTGCGGCCACAACGCAGAGTACTAACCACTATACGATCACGGCGAGCTACTGGGAGACATGTGAACGATGGGCTCGGAAGGGCTTAAGAACCTGCGTGGAGGGGTCTAGTTTCCACATGGCAGTTGTTTCACTCATGATTTGTGTTATTATATCTCTGTCACTTTGTTTTAAAGGAGTGTATGTTTCCTTTAGGCTATTCATGAATGTTAGCGCCGTTATGTTAGCGCCCCAAGGTGTGGTTTTCGACGACCGAGGCACGATACTCCATTGGAAACAAACAATTATCTGCACTTTAGCATGCAAAAGTGAGAGTGAGCCACTTCTCTTTGTTAATGCAAGGTGAGAAATTAGACTTGTTCCATGGAATTTAATGCTTCCAGGTGAATTTTTGTGCTTCCTGAGTTTTGGAAAGCCTTTTTCATGACTTGTATTTAAGTGTTACAGAATGCAGGACAATGAAGAAGCCCCACTCTGCACTGAACGAGCGACACCAAAGTGTAGTGAAGAGTCTGACAATTCTGTAAGATTTGAAGAGCAGTCTGCAGTCTGCTCGCCGGAGTAAGTAACTGGGGTTAATGTAAGCTTAGGTTAGCCATTTTATTAATTTGAATATTTAACACAAAATGGTAAATGGACTGTTATACACCAGGAGGTACATAACAGTATCGTATAAAATGGCATACTATCCCTTTAAAAATAACAGCCATGTATTTACGTGCAAGTGGTCCCATATGGTCTAGCGGTTAGGATTCCTGGTTTTCACCCAGGCGGCCCGGGTTCGACTCCCGGTATGGGAACGACTCCTTTTTGCCTTATTTGTAACTTACCGAACTTACCCATGACAGCGCTAGATATTTAATAGATATAGTTTACAATAACTTACGATTATGACAAGGAAGACTTTGAAGGCGGTAACTTAAATTAACGAGAAAAATAACTGTTTGAGTTGTACAGTTACATTTCCAGTTTAGTTATTTTGTTTTTGTGGTATGATAATATAGAGAAATTACCTAAAATTATTCAACGGCATACTTTCAAACCCATAATACTGATATATAGTCATTGTGGCTTCCCGTTGTCTTTTGGTAGTGGGCTAATTTTATGAACACGTGATGTAAATCACGTGACTACGTGTGTCACATGATGCAATGCGGAAGTTCTAAACGTCTATTAGGGTTTGTTTGGGGTTTATTCGAGCGTCGAACTGCTTACCAGCGGTAAAGACTGTATTCAAAAGTATTTGAGCGACTATAAAGACTCAGGATGGGTGTGTCTGAAGTGGAAGAATCTTCTCTACTACTGGACGAAAAGCTGATGCGTTTCATGGACCAGCTGGAGCTGCTGGAGGAGAAACGAGCCACTCTCAACTCTCTCATAGAGCAGGTAGCACAGAGAACAGTACAGACTGGATCTGTAATGTCATTTTAGCAGGCTTACCACCAACCTCAGACATACATCTTTATTATTGTGTGTTTTAAGAATGTATAAAATCTGCACAAAAAAAGATTTTAAAGATGCAATCCGTAAGACAGAAGAAAACGAGTTGTGACAACTCAAGGGGTTTATCCTGCTGACAGTAAACTTAAACAACAATACATACAGCTGAAACTGTTAAGATAACATGGAACTGTATTAATCTCAAAGGAAAATCTTGTGCCAAGTATTGCTCAGAAAACAAAATGACCTAACATGAGAATAAATGCTGGGATTAATAGAGTACGATACATTACTGAAAATAAAAATAAGTAAGTTTATAATAAGACTACATTAGAAAAGTAAGAGGTGATACTTGAAATGATTAATTGGTTAATCAGATTATTGATACATTTTTGTTAAACTGAATATTGTTTTTGGACAATTTCTCAGTATTTTGGACATTTAGCAGACTTCTCTTTTTGTTTTGTTTTGTTTTTTCAAATTTGTGTCCTTAAGTGGATATGTAGTTAATTTGGCACTGGAGTAGAATTAGATATTTACCAATTTTTGTAATTTCACTGTAGACAAGTGTGCAAATGTATATCAGAACCAGGTTATAATTTATTTTCTGCACCGATTATCTTAAATTTCGACCTCTGACCTTCAATCAGAAGTGTATCGCCCCCTCAGACGGGCACTCATCTTTTTATCAGCCATTTTCCTGAAAGTTTGGCTTATTCTGATTCTGCCACATATGCTAAAACTTTATTTTGTGTTACCAAAGGGGTGGTTTTCAATGTCCAAGGCTCGGTATTCCATGGGAAACAAACAAGTCTCTGCACTTCAGTATGCAAGTGAGATTGAGCCACTGGTCTGTGTCAATGCTAGGTAAGAAATAAGACTTGTTTCATGGAGATTATTGCTTCCAGGTGAATCGTTGTGCTCTTTAAACTTTAGAAAGTTTTTAATGATTGTATTTCTGTGTGACAGAATGCAGGACAATGGTGAGGTCCAGTTCTGCACCGAACGACCGACCCAAAATTGTAGTGAAGAGTCTGCAAAAGATCTAAGACCTATAGAAGATGTTGGGCCTCAAGAAGAAGGTGATGGTGTTTTGTTGCATGCTGCTCATATCTATCACAATCTTATTACTTTTTTTTTAATCATCGTGCTATTTTATTTCACAGGTGTTAGGAGAAGAAACAAACCAAAAAAGGAAAAGACAGAAAAAGAGGCAAGTGAGGATGCAATTAGCAAGAAGGCTCCTGAAGTAAATCCAGCAAGAAAAAGTGACCAGAATCCACAGCAAGATCCTCTGAAATGGTTTGGGATTTTGGTGCCACAGTCTCTTAAACAAGCACAATCGTCATTCAAGCAAGGTATGACATTACAGGTCCAAGCAAAACTATACTTTGTTGGGGTTTAGGTTTAAATCTACTTTGGTTAAACTAATATGGGGTTATTTCTGGATATAGCAGGACAGTTAGGGTACTAGATATTGCCAGTGATTTGCACAGCACCAAACCAAATTGACCAAAACAGCTGTGTTACAACAGGTGTGCACATTGTAGCCCATATTACATTAATTTATTTTTCATGATGTTGTCCATATTTGAATATATTCTAGTTTGATTGTGTTTTGTTTATTTGCATGTGCTTTGTAAGAGTTTTCTTTAGATGCAGTTTGTTGAGCTCTTGCATCCATGTTGGGTTCTTGTATGTATGTGTAATCAGCACATAGGAATCTTATACAAAGGGTATACATGGACAAGTGCATTTGTATACGCACAAGAATAGATTAAAACAGACAATGGCGTACAGATTATTAATCTTAGATACAGGTAAAGAAATTTATTGAAGGTCTTAGGAAGTATAAGTCATTTGAAGTCTAACATGATTCACAAAAGCAATTTTTAATCTAATTCTGGTATGTAAAAACTGTATTCTTTTTGTAGATAGTGGTAGTTTTATGCATGTGTGCAAGATGAACAGTTGTTTGTGTTCTGCTAGTAAATCCTGTTTGTCATGCTTCATCTTTTCTCAGTGATAGAACTGTCTGCTGAGATTGCGACGCTCCAGATTGCGGTTTTAAACACCAGACAGGAGCTGAGGGACTGCTTGAAAAACAAACATACTTCAGGAGAAAGGCTCAGCAGCTCAGCTGGACAAGGTGGTAGACTAAATAACTCTATTGAGTCAAAACAGGCGGAGATTGGAGAAGAGCTTCCAGCCTCAGAAAGTGGGTAGATTAAGCTTCAGGGTCTCATGAACTCAACAGTGATCCTCCTGATGGAACTGGAAGTGGACACCTCTGATGTGGGATTTCCTACAGCATGATTGATTGGTAATAGATGATGTCTGATCTTGTGCTGTTGTGACTGATATTTGTGTGGTCTGTTTTAGCTGTTTGTAAATGCTGAATGTGAACATTTCTGAGGCTAAATTAAATATGTTGTGTTTTAATAAGGGATTGGTACTACTTTATGTTAAGACACCTTTTTAAATCTTTGTTGTAAAGTTGTAATTAATGACTTTATTAATTGTCGAGAAATTATTTCTTGGTCATAGATCAGTTATTACACAGTAAAAAGTGTTGGTAATCCATTAATAAGTGGTGTTACTAAATACATGTTGGCCCAGATTCTCTGCAGTCCTTTTCCAGATTTATGGAACCCCAAAATCCATCCATCCATTATCTATACACCGCTCAATCCTCCGCAGGGCCGCGGGGGGGCATGGAGCCCATCCCAGCCGACTCGGGCAAAGGCAGGGGACACCCTGGACAGGTTGCCAGTCTATCACAGGGTGAACCCCAAAATGTTCAATATTAAATTAATAAAAATGATATTATGAAATAAATAATCATATTCATGACTAAATGTTAATGGATATCATTTCGTATCACCATTGGCATTTTATGTCAGAAATTCATAATGGCATTTTTTCCAGTGAGAAATTTCATATAATTTATTTGACATTTATATTTGCATATCGTTTGCCTCATAGCATAATTGCCTAAGTTATATTTTGGCCAAATTGTGACATCTTCCTAACTCTACTCTCCTAACACTACTGATTGCCCATGCATTATTGCCTATGTCCTCAGCCTATCGGAATACTTGTTCCATTCCAGTCCATTCCAAAGTCATCTCTTTGACTTCGGCATGTTTGGTCCTATGCAAAGATGGCTTTTCTGAAAACCTTAAAATATGCCTTAGGCAATTATGCTACGAGGCTAACGATATAGTTTTTTTATGTCCATTTGCAGGTTTCTGGCTTTAAATTTTATTAATTTGTTCTAGTGTTTCCAGAATTATGGAAACAAAAATGTTCAATATTAAATAAATAAAAAAGAAATCGTATGAAATAAATATTTATATAAATTACATTTTATCATTAATTTTCAGAACTAACTTGTATTGGATAACGTTTTGTGTCATTATTGACGTTTATGTCAATAATGTTGTTTGTTTTTTTGTTTTTTTTACAATATGTCTGTTTACTGGTTTTTGACTTTGGATTTTTTTCATTGTTTCTAGTGTTTGTTTTGTGCAAACAAACTTGAAATCAACCTTTAAGAGGTTTTTTTCCAGCCTCACAAAAACACCTCATTCGTATTATTCATGATTATAACAGAATTTACAACAAAAACAGTAAATTAAGTTTTAACCAGTAACACAATCATTACTTAATTCACAATTAATTCACTTTTTAAGCAGGATGCATTATGTGTCAGTGCTGTTATTTATTGTATGTGGCTTTTTCTGAAGAATTACAAGAAATAAATGCTTTATTTTGAATATCTGTAACTTAAGCATGAATATTTTTAAATTGATGACAAAACAGAAATCCAGTCTTTGCTTGATATCTGTTTGGAAAAGCCTCGACATGAGAAGGAAACTCTGTGGCCTCATTATAAACGACATGAGATAATTGAAAACATTTGACCGGGCGCCACCACCCTCCGATCCGAGCAGCTTGACTGGGGACAGCCGAACGTTACCGGGAACTGTCGAAATAGGAAACGAAAGTCCCGTTTATTGTGTGTACTTCCTGCTCCAATTAGAAGACCGTCTGTGTGCCTCCATGAAACGCAGCGCTCAGCCTCCCCGTCACTTGCGTCCGAACGGCGGATGGGAGCGCAGAAAGCAGCGGATGTGGCCTCACTATCATATTATTGATGTTTCCAGACATCCGCAGCAGTCCGTGTAGCCCGATCGTGGTCGATTTTTTTGGACCTGCAAGCGACGCAACTCCTGCATGAAATTCAGTTTTTTTTTTCCTTTTGTCTGCGCAACAACGTTTTTTTTGGGGGATGTCTTGATAAAGGGGTTGGGAAGTAAACACTCTGGCCTGCGCTCATGATCGGAGGCGAGGTGAGATTGATGCCTCAGACTCAATTGCCCTTGATCGCAAGTTGATTTTCACTCCGGGAGCGGAGGAACCGATCGCTCCAATGGCGTCAGTCTCCAAGGTGTCTATTCTGGATTACTTTAATATTGTATTCGAGGGCGAAAATGGCAAAATCGAGTCCAACTGTAAGGCTTGTGGCACCAGAATCCAGGCGAAGCGGAGCGTCACGTCCAACTTCGTAACGCATCTCAAGGTAATGATCTCCACATGTAATGCTACATGCGCCTGTTGACACATAGGAACCACTGGTGAGCACTTATTATCAGTCTTCTTATAGTTCTGTCAGCATCAGCTGTTTCTGCAGCATCCTGTGCATGTTGGAGGGTCAGCTGTATGAACAGACAGTCTGTTGCTTCTCTGCAAAGGGGGTTAGTGGGTGGGGGGTTACCCATACTGTACCTTCTTCCAAAGAAATGTACACATGGCAGTATAATGTACACATGAATACACCCAAATTAAATATTCTACATTCTCATGCATCCGTCTCTCTCTCTCTTATATTCAGCGGAAGCACCAGGCTATGTATGATGACTTTGTGAAAAGGAAGGATATGAAGAGAGAGGGTTACACCTCTGGCTCCCTGCACAGTTTCACCACCAACGGAGGGAATGCCCGCTACACTCTCCCCATCAGTGCTGCAGGAGGAGGAGGAGGTGGTGGATTAGGAAATGTTGGAGGAATGGGAACTCTTGAAGGAGCAGCAGGAGGAGGCTCTGGAGGAGGGGTGACCAAGTTTGACAGACACGACCCCCGTCAGGTGTGAGCTAAAGTCCATCACTACTTGAAATTCCAAAACAGCTGTTCTACTGTTTATGAAATCCGATCATCACCTATAATAAGTGTTGTTTTTTTGTTGTAGGTTTTGATCTCTGAGGCTATTGCTAAAATGATCGTGCGTGATCTGCAGCCGGTGTCCATCGTGGAGAACCAAGGCTTCAGAGAGTTGCTTCAGCTCCTGGAGCCACGCTACACCCCCGAGCCCCAGCATTACATCCAGAGCCAGCTCCTCCCAGCCTACGCCTACCAGGCCCAGCTAGCCACCCGTCAGGCCCTGGCCTCAGCACATGCCCTCAGTCTCAGCCTGGATCTCTGGAGGGGCTTATCTGGAGCCACTTCAGGGTAAGGAGGTAAAATAAACCAGAAACAACAACATGACAACTTGGTTTGAATCCCTCATTGAAGAGTCGACTTCTCTCTCTGTCTTTCTGCAGGTACCTTGGTGTCACCTGCCATTTCCTCACATCTGACTGGCAGATGCGCTCAGCTCTCCTGGCGTGCCTTCCACTGACCGGCGGCAGCTCTGGGAGTCGAGTGCTCTCAGATTTTGATGAAGTGTGTCACTCACACGGCGTGTCGGGGAGAGCCTTCCGTGTTGTTGCCGACCCTTTCTTGGCTACGGCAACCGTGAAGCCGTGCTGTCTTCCCGGTTTCCTGGTTTCAACTCCTCTTGCTAGCAGTCAGGACGGAGATGATGAAGAAGTGGTGGACAACGGTAATAACGACGTGGAGCCAGGGGTCAGAAACGGCCATGGTGACTGTGGAGAGGAAGGAGAGTGGGAGGACTCGTGGGAGCAGGGTTTGGGCATTTCTCGGGTGGACTGTTTCTGTCGCTGTCTTGAGCAGTGTGTCAGAGAGGGGTTGCGCTCCTGTCCCCAGCTCTCCTCCACGCTGGCCAAGGCTGCCTGCTTCTACAACTACATTACCTCTGCTGTTCCACCTGAGAAGCTCAACCAGGTGTTTGATGGTCCGGGGCTGATGATGGGGGGTCCAGGAAATCTCGCTGACGCAGCAAGAGACTGGGCTGCTCAGCTTAAGGCACGTAATGATATCAATAAGTCATGTATAATGTTTATATTATACATTACAACGCCCATTCTAGCATTTAGACGCAGTATATGGACAGTTAAATTATTAATTGCACACTAAAAGGTAGCTACTAACAGATATAAGGATTGTGTGTGTATTCATGAATCTCAATTTAATATGATTACAACCATGACATATTATTATATTATATTGTCGCCATTTTACCACCAGTTGCATTAGTTATAGATGTTTCACAGGAATAATAGTATTCCCTATAAGCGCTTCCAAGTACCTAATAATGCATTAGTGGGATTATATATTCACTGTAACGCTAGGAGGGATGTGAATGAAGTGTATCAGGTATCAGGCATGACATTATGAGCACCTGTCTAATATTGTGTTGGTCCCCCTTATGTGGTCAAAAATGCTCTGAACCATTGGACATGGACAAGAGGACCTCTCAGGGTGTCCTGTGGGGTCTGACACCAGGACGTTGACAGTGGATCTTTTGGGTACTCTGGGTTATGCAGTGGGGCCTCTGTTAATCAAACTTGTTCCACTGCATCCTGTTGATGCTTGATCAGAATGGGGTCTAGGAAGTTTGGAGGTCAAATCAACATCTTGGGCCATTGTCATGTTCCTCAAGATGTTCCTGATTGTTTGATGTTTTTGCCATGTGGTGGGGTGCATTTTCCTGCAGGGGTAGGCCAGTGACATTTGGGATTGCCATTTGCATGATGGAGTGTGCTTGTTCTGGGACCATGTTTATTTGGGTGTCTAAGTCTCATCAACATGGATGTTAAAATCTAAGGTTTTCCATCAGAACACCACATAG
>OMNN01028351.1:0-21831 GCA_900302755.1 Chromis chromis | reverse complement strand
GTGCGCACCGAATTTTGTTGTCATGGTGGAAAGTTTGATTTGTTCAGTTTTTAAGTGTTGCAGCTTTTCTTTGCTTATGAACAGACTTCATTTTGTTATTTTAATACTATTCTGATGTAAAACAAGTAAAGTAGAAATATTGTTTTATAGCTTTATAGAGACCTACAGCACCATTATCACTATATAACACTATTAAATGTATTGATCATCTAGCTTCTTTATTGTTAATAGATCTGACAAATGGATACTATTTTGACAAGGCAAGATGGCGGCTCATACAGAGCTCTACGCTCTAAACACTATAATGTTTTCACACTAAGTTAATTCACTTTTCAATTTGATTTTAAGCAACAAGCAGGGGTTACAAGCTTAACAATAACTTTGTGTAAGAAAACAATTTCAATATTTGAGTTTGCAAAGTTTTTGGCGTTGGTGGAACGTTTGGCTTGTTTACATGAAACCTGCTTTTCAGTCCAGATAAAGGTGAAGGCTGCTGCAGAGGAGTGAATAAATTTGTTCGGTTTGATAGTCCAAAGTCAACAACCTTGCAGGAATAAGCAAATATTCTGTGGCAAAAATTGGACCAGAAAGTAAATATGTATACATTTTCCTAATAAAGTGCAATGCCCTCTTATTTTACTACATAGAGATAGGTACTCTAAACTTTACTAAAGTATAGCAATGAATAACATATGATGAACTTTTCAACAGAGGTGAGGCAAAAAATGTTAAAAGAGAGAGAAGATTAACGTATCAAAGGACTTACATCACTTTAAAATGCTGATAACTATTTTTCCCTCGTCAGTTGAACGATACCTTGAGGACACCTGCTCCAAAACCTGACCAAGAGGACAAACCGGTAAGAAACCTGTTAAGACTTAAGGACAAGAAAATACAAAGTTATGTGAGACAAACAAATTTTAACACTAAAATTTATTTATCAAAGAACTTACATCAGTTTAAAAAGCTGAAAACTTTCCCCCCTCAGTGGAACGGTACCTTGCGGCCGATTGAAAATATTCACGGCTTTCCTCCAAAAGCCAAACAGGTAAGAAACTGTTCAGGACTTAAAGACAACTAAATACAAAGATAGCACCTTAAATGTTCTTTGTTTGTATTGTTCAGTATGTATCTTTATGCATGTGTTTTAAAATAAGGTGTGACAACTAACTAGAAATATTACTCAACTCATCATCCAGGGAAATACAGATGAGTGAAAACGACACAGCGGAAGGTTCAACTCAACAGATGGAAACACATATGGAGTCCTAACTGAGAGTACAGCCATCAGAATGTGGAGCCAGCAGGGGATTTCTTCATCCTGCTACTGCTTCTTCTCCTCATTAAACATTTGATTCAAAACTATTGTGTGAAATTTCTCTCTCATTTCCTGATGTGGTTGGTATGGACCGATCCAAAAGAGGTGAGTTCAGTTTAAATATTTGGTCCCCAATTTGACCAAATTAACACCAACTCTGAGGAAAGAAGGGAAAACAGTCATTGAAAGTACAAGTATCATACTACCACTAAGGTATTTTCTGTGGTTTTAAAGCCTGCTACATATTATTACCCTGAGTCACAGAGTTCTACCGTCATCCCCCAAAAATACATCAGTAAACCACAATGTTGCACTGGGGGACCTGTTCCTTCATTAACCATCAGCATTGTGGTGTATGTTGACTCAGGTTCACATTCACCATCAACCTGGTGTAACAACAACAAAAAAAGTAATTTGTATTAATCTACAGGTGAAAACAGTTTTAGCAAATGTACTCTTTACTCCACATATGAGTAACATTTGCTAAAAATGACTGTTGCATTTGGCATCAATCCAGTGTGCAAGTATACAGAATATCATGGCCCCTGGAACTGGACAACTTGACAGGTTATTCAGTCTGAAATCATCAAATTTTTAAAGCAATTTCTGCTCCACCATCTCTGATTTGCCAGAAATTTGTACAGCCTAAAACATGGGCAATTTATTTTTTGAGATTTAAAAAAAAAAATTCCCTCACAAAGTATTTGACTACATCAAAACAAAATTCCACAGATCCAATTTTAAGTAACTATCGTTTGATAAAACATGTTTAAAGCAAATCGCAGATATTTGAGCAGAAGGCCCCTGATGATATCACTACACGTGCTTTTCCTGCCATGACTTGTAAACATAACTCAATGTGTTAAAACATTCAACCTAAACTTGTCCACGTTGACTTAAAACTCAGATAAACTCTGTGTGAAACTCAATTTTTTCAATTTTAGTGTAAGGAATAACTTCACTCTGGAGCAGGGGTGCATATTTTAGATGTCTTCCTCTTCCAACACACCTGATTCAAATGATCAGCTCATCATCAAGCTCTGCAGAAGCCTGATAACGATCCTGATCATGTGAATCAGGTGTGTTGGAAGAGAGAAACATCTAAAACATGCAGGATTGTGGCCCTCGAGGACCAGGATTGGGCACCCCTGCTCTGGAGCAAACAGGTTGCGGGATCGCGCTTTGCCACCTCGCGTCTCTGTGAACGCGCGCCCGTTGCCATGTCGCTGCTTATAAACCCGACACTGTTGACAGAACAGAGATGGACTGAACTCCTTAGATCACCGTTTTTATCGATAAACCTTTCGTCCGACATTTCTAGCAGACTTAGTTTTTATATTAGTACGGTTTCAGACGCACGCTGTAATTTCCCGACGGCTGAACTCTGTGAGACAGTTTCTCTCCGTCGTGTCTCACAGCGGCGGTATGAACGGTCACAGCAGGGAGGTTCAAGTCTTCGTCCGGATCAGACCGACTGAGAACTTGGCCCAAGACCTCATTGAATGTCTTCCTGACGGACAGGTAGCTAAATCTCTCTTTTCTTAGCACTATACCGTTAAAATGAACATAAATCACGCTATAAGCTAGTTGGCGTTTAAAACTAACATCATGTTAGCGTGAGGTAAAATGAATAACAGTCGGTTTAGGAGGTTTAAACTTAATCCAATTTAGCTAAACTTGCAGCTCAGAAAATCTGGTTAATTAACTTAAAGTGAAGACGACAAACTTGATGCATTTGGTGGTTTACTGAAGTCATGCTACAACGGTTTAAGTTTTTTAGTTGTCTCTATATAGTTCTCATATTCGACTTATTACCCATGATGCTTAGCGGGGGCCGCCATTTTGGAAGGCAAACCTCCGATAACGTGTAATATCGAGCATAAACAGAACCGAGATGGCTAAACCCAAAATAAAAAGAAAATTAAGTTTCACACAGAGTTTATCTGAGTTTTAACCTTGGTGTTGTTACTTCAATCAATAAAACCACGTGGACAAGTCTAGGTTGAACGTTTTAACACATTAAGACACGTTTACATGCCATGGCAAGAAAAGGGGGAGCGTGCCTATGTTCCCACATCCCAAAGCTATTTTTCCAAATTAGACCCTATGTTCCCAATTTTTAGAAATAATCATTTTCTTAAAATTTTAATGGGGTTTTCGTGTAAATGAGAGGCCAAACCGCATGGAAATATCTGCATTTTCCCTTGTGTAAACGGGGTCTTAGAAATGTGAGACATGTGGGAACATAGGGCTGTGGGACCATTGGGTTGTGGGAACATAGGGCTGACCCCAGGAAAAGTTACACGTCTAATGAATTACAGCAGGGTTATTCCATCTAAAATCATCAGGGGCCTTCTGCCCAAATATCTGTGATTTGCTTTAAACTTTTTATCATAAACTATAGTTACTTAAAATTGGATCTGTGAAATATTATCTTGATGTAGTCGAATACTTTGTGAGACAATTATTAAACGGAAATTGCACTTTGAGCCAATTTCAGCACGTTTTTTGGAGGGTAATTAAAAAAATCTAAAATGCCCATGTTTTAGGCTATACAAATTTCAGGCAAATAAGACATGGTGGAGCAGAAATTGCTTATTTTCTATGTAGATTAATCTGTCTGTTGAATTGTCTATAAAGTGTCAGAATATGGTGGGAAAAATGTCGATCCCCAAAGCCCAAGATGATGTCTTCAAGTGTCTTGTGTTTAATCGAACTAAAAAGGTACTTGGTATTTGTACACTCATAAATTCTGTTCACATGTCGTCCCTCAGACAGTGAACATCTATCAAAGAAAAGACTCCAGGAAGGTCCTTGAATCCAGGAAAGGTCAGCTGAGCTCCTGGTCTTTCCGGCTAGAAGGGGTCCTGCATAATGTTTCCCAGGAAGAAGTGTACACCAGAGTGTGTAAACCGGTGGTGCTGGGAGCACTGGATGGCTATAATGGTAAACAGGTTGGCAGATGTCATTCTAAATTATGCTTTAATCAAACATATTAGTGAAGAGTCTTATGTTACAAGTCTGTTTTGTGTATTTGCCAGGTACAGTGATGTGTTTTGGGCAGACAGGTTCAGGAAAAACCTACACCATGACAGGGTCTACAGAGTCCTATAAGCAGAGAGGCATAATTCCTCGGGCGCTTCAGGAGGTAAGAAAATGCCTTCCTCCAAAGAACAGATGACTCAGGAACTTATGTATGTGAAGTATACATATGTAAAATTTATATTTAATATGGTTTTCAGGTGTTTCAGGAGATGAAGAAGAGAAGTGAGCACGCCTTCTCAGTCTACCTATCCTACCTGGAGATCTACAATGAGACCCTGGTAGACCTGCTGTCATCACCCCAGGGCTCACCACATCTGTCTCCTCGGGCCATGGTGGTGATGGAGGAGCCGGGCAGAGGAGTGTTCATCAGGGGTCTGTCTCGTCACCCCATTCACAGCGATGAGGAGGCTCTCAACCTACTGTTTGAAGTGAGTAGTGTGAGATTTAGTCTGTAACATTCTGTCCAAGTTGAAGGAATAGTTTACAGATTCTATAGAAGATTTTGAACATTAATATAGCAGCAAACAATAATTTGCTTTGTTAAGATATAGAGGAGTGATGGCATCCTTTGCAGAGAAAGAAGTTACACGCTTCTGTGTGAGCTTGTCTGTTTTGTGTTTTGATTGCTGGTCTGGCTGTGTGTACAAAAAAACAAAAACAAAGATTTAATTGCTGCTCTCCTCGGCTCTTTGTTTCACTGTGTCTCCTCTGCTGTTTGAGTTTAAGAGACTCATGAGCCTGAAGTGTTTATTGTTGGCTTTGTGTACACAACCTTTCTGGTTACCTCTGCCAAGGAGGTTATGTTTTTACCGGCGTTTATCTGTCTGTCTGTTTGTTTGTTTGTTAGCAAGATAACTTGAAAAGTTATGAATGGATTTTAATTAAATTATCAGGAGATGTTGATAATGGGAGAAGGAACAGATGATTAAAATTTTGGTGATGTTCTGGATTAGCAAAAATGAGAAAATCCTGCTTGTGGAAATCACAATATGGGTGGAAATGAGCTGTGTAACCGGCCTGAGCCTGTTCCTTTAAGCACGGTGGCTTATGGGTAATGTAGTAGTAGTGCTGGACTCTTTCACCGTGTCTGTGACAAATAAACGGATCCAGTTCCAAGGTTTACTGCATCCCATGCTGCCGGTTTTGATAGCGGCTGAGGCAGCTTTTTACCAGCACAAAACGAACAGAGTAGTGTTGTTTACTGCGGTATACGCCACGGAGCTGAGAAGGTAACAGCTGCTTGGTGGAGGTCTACGCTCTCCGAGTACTTTTCTAGTTGTAAATGAAATGTGGAAGGTATGATAGATCTGAGATGCTGGTGCTCTAGTGTCACATTCAGTAATTCTGTATGTTGTAAACAAAACCTTTAAAAATGCCACACAAAAAATGAACTTTAAAGTTTTTATAACCAGTAAGCATGAAATTTAAAACTTTTAATTCTTCTGTTAACATCACTGTAGATTTTCACAAACTGAATGTTGAATATTCCTAAAGCTGTTTCTTTCCCTCAGGGTCAGGTGAATCGCATCATTGGATCTCATTCCCTCAACAGGAAGTCCTCCAGGTCACACTGTATCTTAACTGTGCATATTGAGGTATTAAACCAGTGTTTTCTATGGTTTACTCTACAGCTTACTGTCGTCTTGATGCCCAAACACCAAAATAGATTATTTTTTAAGTAGGTGAAAATATTTTTGTCTATCACAGTCTCGCTCACGGACTTTGTCTGATGCCAAGTACATGACTTCTAAGTTGCATCTGGTGGATTTGGCTGGGTCTGAGAGGCTGGCAAAGACTGGGGTGAGTTCGAGAATATGACTTTGCTTTACCAACTGAAAAATATTCCAAATGTGAGAAAAGGTTATTGTCGTGTCACTAAACCTCTTCATCATGTCATGTCACCTTCCTGTTTTTCCAGTCAGAGGGTCAGATGTTAAAGGAAGCCGTGTACATCAACAAGTCTTTGTCGTTCCTGGAGCAGGCCATTCTGGCTCTAGCAAACCAACGCAGAGACCACATTCCCTTCAGACAAACTAAACTCACACATGCCCTCAAAGACTCGCTAGGTAAGACTGTGGCACCTTTGGTTTTTAACAGTGCTGACACTTGAAATTTGGTCCGAGTGGCTGGTTGCTGTGTAGTAATACTTGTAAATTATGATGTTTGTTTCCGTAGGAGGGAACTGCAACACTGTGCTTGTAGCCAACATCTACGGTGAAGCTGCACAGATAGAAGAAACAGTAAGGAGTAGTGTAAATAATTCAAACAGAAAGAAGTCTCTTTTATTACTGTACATGATGTCAGTCGAGCTTTGGATGATACTTAATATTCTTTGCAGCTGTCTACGCTGCGTTTTGCCAGCAGAATGAAGTGTGTCCAGACGAACCCTGCTGTTAATGAACACACTGATCCAGCAGTGAGTTGGCAAAACATTACTCATATCGCATAACTCCTCTTGGGAGATTCTGCGTGGACACAAATATGTATTGATTTTATTTGCAACTTGTATTGTGCTGTACTCTCTGTGTCAGTCATCAGAACACAATTCTGTTGTGATTAGGTTCAGATCAAGAAACTTCAGAAGGAAGTACAGATGCTGAAAGAAGAACTGTCCATCTACAATATACCACTGAGTAGAGCCAACAGGGAAATGGTGAGACGGCACTTATTTCATTATCCTTTATTGATTTGCATGGATTCAAGGTGTTGCTTATTAAATCAGAATCATAGGCACATTTCAGTTGGCTCATATTAATATCTAAATGCTTGTGATTCATCTTTCACCAGGTAAAGCCACCGAGCATCACATACGAATCGTTGTCTGAAGCCCAGCTGGCTGAGATCCAGAGCCAGGTTCAGAGGTACCTTGAGGGAAGCCTGGAGGAAATCAGTGTGAGAACCTAACAAACAACACGGCTGTTAATACTTTCTCTGACATTCCAAACTTCAGCTTTAAATTTCTCTCTGCGTTGCATCTAATTACAGGTCACAAGTATCAGGCAGATTCAAGCAGTGTTTGCCCAGTTCAAGCTTGCTGTGCAGTGAGTATCTACCTTTTAAAGCTGCAACTTCAAAATACTGTGTATCAAGACAAAGTTTGGAACATGTTTATTTGTAAATGGTATGTGATTAAGGATGTTTATGTCTGTGCTTGAGCAGCGAACAAGAGCAGAAGGTGAAGGCTCAGCTATGCCAAACCTACAAGTTGATGAAGAAAGACCAAAGTGGTGGTGGGGCTGCTATCAAAGTCAGTCTACATTTTCTTGGGATTTAGAAATGACCTATTTTTATTCAGTTTGTGTTTTGTACCAGTCCAGTCTGGTTAGTGAACAATTCATTGAGACTAAACTTGAGTTGCACTATAACTCCTCAGGAGCGAGATACCAGAAATATTCCTGAGGATGTGGACGCTGGCCGCTTTGTGGCGTCTGCTCAGACACAGAAACTGATTCATGGTCCAGTTTTAACCAAAACCAAAACTAAGGAGTCCAATGATACACTAAGGTAAGTGAGCATTTTAGACTGAAGCCAGAAAAGAAAAATTCTAATCTGTCTTAGGCTATGTTCAGACTGCAGGGCTTAATGCTCAATTCAGATTTTTTTTCAGGAAAAATGTTGTACATGTTGATTCCAGGTTTTGTAAAACGCACTAGTAGTTCACAGGAATCCCAAATGCCTGGCAATGAACCCTTTCAGTCTGAGTGTATATATATGAATATGGTGATATCTCTTATATGCTCAGGTCAAATATCTTTGCAAAGTGTTGCTTTACATGGTTACCATTTAAAAGTTTGACATCTCTGCCCAGGCCTCTTCCAACCAAAGCAGAGGCATTTGAGGAATTCAAGTTGGGACAAGGTAGAAAGATCAGCCTTATTCTTAAGGAGAACAAGGCTGTTCTGCTGGAACGCCGCGGTCTTCTTCGACAGCTTGCTGAAGAGGTGAGTGCTGTCAAGAGAGAGATCGACTGCACCACAGCCACCTTACAGCAGCAAGAGGACATGAGAGGAGACCAAGGTACAGGTAAAATTTAGTATTTCGTAAAAAATATGTAATCTTGTATGATATGGTACAAATACTGTAAAGTAAGTTGTAAAAACTGCTATAGATAAGTTTTTGATCAATAAAAATCATTGTCCAATTTGGCATTAAAAAACATGTTGTAGAAACATGTCATCTTGTAAGATATGGTGAAAATCATATTAAGGATGTCGTAAAAAATGCTATAGAAAAGTATTGTGTCAAATAAAATCATTGTCCAATTTGCCGTTAAAAAAAAAAAGTCATAGTATAGAATGTTGTCTATCTAATATGTCATATTGTAGTATGTCCTGTCCTGTGATAATGAAGAGGTTAACACATCTTTTCTTTGTGTGCATTTTGATGAAGGTCAGTATTTGGTTATGAATGGGGCCCCAGTGCTGCAGGAGCCAGATGCCTTTTTATTGGTGCGCCTTAGAGAGCTTCAAGCACAGTACCGTCAGAGATATGAGGCACTATGTGACCTCAAGGCGGAGGTCAACTACTGTCAACACCTTGTGGATCAGTGTAAAGTGCGACTGCTTTCTGGTCAGTTCTCTTTAGTACCTCTCACCTTCCTGAACAGCAAAAACATTTTATTTGTTGAAACAGTCAAAGATTCTCTAAGTCATGTGTGCTTCCTGTGTATCCCAGAATTTGAGACCTGGTATGAGCAGTCTTTCCTGTCACCAGAGGAGGAGCTGGACCTAACCATGGACAAGAACTGTGCACAGGTGAGTCTGCCTTTTTATTACCAGTGAGAAAACAAAACTGCTTGTGACGTGAAAAGAGGTTTATGTACATTTAATCTGTGCATTGTAGTTTCTATAAACTTTGTACACTAGTCAAGCAAAAAAGACACGACACAGTGAATCAGCTTCTTAAATGAAAAGTAAAATTTATTATTCCTGAACCACAAAATAGACTTCTTTGGTTGTACAAATTCACTAGTTACAGTCTTGTATGAGCTATAACCCTTGACCCTAGTACTTCTGACCCTTTCCCTCCAACCTATTTGCAAGTAAAAGCCCCCAAAGAGAACTCAAGACAAAAGAATAAACACAGAAACTTGAAACACTGCATCAATAATGTAGTGAAACCCAACTGAAAAAAAGATTTACCTACTGAAAGTTTAAAAAAAAGATCTCAGCCATTGCAAATGTTATCAAACTGAATTTCAGTCAGTGAGAGCAACATGGAAAGCTATAATTAGAAGACCTACATTAAATTAACACAAATGCTACGACGCTGTGATTCTGCAGAAATACCCGTCAGATACATAAACTGACAGTGTGTCAAGCTGTGAGCTGAATGAGATCGATGTCTTGAGAGGAATTCCTAATTGGTTCTGCCTCTCGCGGCTCTCCCATTAACAAACCAATATACATGCAGAGAGCATCCCAGCACCAAGCCCGTCCAAACCCCGATGCATCAGCAGCCTAGACACTTGTTTTGCCTGGGTCAAGACTGGCTCAGTTTCAAACCCAAAATTTGTTTTCCTTTCAGTATTTGTACATTATTCACACAATAAATGATTTTCAGTGGCATCAGATTTAAATTAACCATAGACAGAAAAATAAAACACCTGCTACCTTCACATCACTGTGGCACAACTCCTGATAATGCAAGGATAGAAATTAATGATTCACATTGATTTAAAACAAAAGCCTAAACAGGGCAGGGTGTAAGTACCATTATTCAATAAATGATGCTAAAATGCATGTTCCCAAACATTAATCTTCTCAGCCTGCTAAATGCAGCTGCCTCCAGTGTAGTCTTACTCTACAGGGGAATGTAACGCAGTTAATAAATCTGGACAGAGGCTCTTTTAAAGTCTGCTGAGACAAGAAAAACAAGCATTTTGTTTTGACCCTTTACTGTTATGAAACCAATGTGCAACAACTAGGCGTTGTCCAAGCAATCTAATTAATAGACATGCTTGCTCCAAACACCTCTGGTAAAAAATGTATAAAGTAGATTAAATAAAATAAAGTGATATGCAAACAATTAGTTGGAAGCTTTGACTTTCTGAAAACTCATTTTAGGAGAAATTGATACGCCTCACTCGTCCTCTTGAAACTAAAAGGACTAGACGGGTTAAAACAGTAAAAACAATAAATTAGTTAAGATATACGTTCTTAAAAAGCTGATCAGTGGCAGTGCAAAAATGATATGTACTAATTTTTTAAAAGCTCTCCACAATGTGTGACTATGAAGGTAGCAGGATGTTCCCTCTTCAATTAATATATACACACACACCTGTCCGCCCAAGTCTCAAGAAACATAAGACATTGTACAGTCTAATCACTGAAAGCCTAGATTCAAGAAGTTAGTATAGCTATGACCCATTTCTTTTCTCTTCCAGTATGTTTTTTTTTTTCCTAAACAGCAAAATCACTGAAGGCGCAGAAATTTAAAAAACAAAACAAAAAAACCCTAAAAACTTTGATCACCTCAAGTTAAAATAGATCAGATTCTAGTAGGCAAACCGAATGATGAACAGAAAAATGGTCTGTAAGTAGCAATCCTAGCTAACCACACTAGCTCTTTCTTGCCCCCCTGAGGGACAACTTGCCAACTCACCCACAGACTGTAAAGGCAAGACTGGCACGCAGGATATAAGTGAGTGTCTATGTGTGGCGAATTAGCATCATAGTCTCTGCAGTGGTTATATATGGGAGAGTAACTCTCGCTTTACTGACACTGTGTGTAGTGTTACGTGGATCTGCACCTCCTGTGGATGCACCAATATGTTTACCAGCGTTCCACAGTGAATGTAAATGTGTGTATATTTTGGTGTTACGTGGGCACAGCGGTTTCCAGGCTGCGGCGGCCCTGCCTCAGTTTACGTTTGTTGCTGTACAGGGCCATCTCCTCCAGGGCAGAGGTGGCAGGCAGCGGGGTGGGAACCTCGACCTCAGCGCTCGCAGTGGGCCCTAGAAGACAACAAAGCAGACAGACCGTATGTCAGAGTGATGCAGCCGAGCTCCTGCAATGCATCTTCTTCCCATGTGACAACAGCTGGGGAGAGAAAAGATCAAGACAAAAGGACAGAATATTCCTGTGAAGCATTTGATGACAAAGTGGCTGAATCCCTTAAACCTGCGAGAGACGCCCCACATTCAGAGCAGCAGCTGGAAACGAGCCAGAATAAAACTGGTGAGCAGAAAACTGAAGCATCCAGTGACTGCATGTTCAAACCTGGAACCTCAGAGGATTCTGTGCTGAAACTCTAAGGAGGGTTGATGCTAATAAAGTCACTTCAGGAACCAATAAGAAAAACTTTTCAGTGTGTTTACAAGTGACCAGGTTCTAGTCAACTTCTCCAGAAAGGTGATTTACGAGGCCCCATCCACACGAAGCCAAAACGCTTATAGTTTCAAAAACGTTCTTCGTAAAGACGGAGCTGTTTCAGTAACACATGCCAGGCCTGTTGGTGGCGCGACTTTAGGCATGCACAGAAATCTGTATACGATGTAAACATAGAACATGGCGGCGGCAAGTACGAGTGGACGAGCTTTTCATTTTCTGAGTTTGGAGCATTTATCAAGAGGTGGAGCTATGACGCAAGCGGCGTTTTGAGATCTTTGCACTCGGGGACCTAGGTTCAGAAATGATCGTTTTCAGACCCCCAAAACGCCGGCTTCGTGTGGATGGGGCCTTAGTAATGTAGATTAAAAACAGCATAGTCATGTTTTACCAGGTCTTCAACTGATTTTACATGTATGCATGTGCATGACAAAGACTTGAGCCAAAGTATTGCTGTGCCAGCTAAGCAGGGCAACAAATACCTAAATTAGCAAGCAGCATATTGCATCACTGAAATCGATAAAACCAGGGAGATCTTTGATTGTTGAAGTTACTACAGTGCATGTAAACACACTGTCCAGCATGGTTTGTCTGCGTGGCATGTTAACATTGACTAATACAAACATGGTCATTGAATCATTTAGAGCTCCCCACAAACAAATCCATGCAATGTTAGCATCGTAGTCACAATACGGAGCCCCCCAAGGGTCACGCCATGTATTTCCTCACGATATGCTTTACATTTCTTCTGAGCAACATGAACAGTTAGTCTGTTGGTCCAGTCCAGTTCTAACACTTTGCAGATAACACAAAAAGTAGAGATGATGTGGCCCCTTTTTATAATACATTTATTGCTAGCCAATTTCTAGCAGTATCAAGCTGCAGCTGCTCTGCATGTCTGTTCTAGGCTACATGATACTATAGCACAGTACAGCTACAGTCTTGTATTGAAGCTACTGTATTCCTGAACTCATAAAACAGCCGGTCATGAAAGCACAGCAGCTTGAAATAGTAACAGCTGAACAAATCAATAGCACCATAAACTGAGCAGCTGGATGACATGTTAGGAGTCATCACATCATGTCTGCTTTCTGTTGTATCTGCAAAGTCTTACCTGTGTTCCAACTGCAATGGACCAATACACTGCTATTGTTATTGATCAGTAGGCATGTGAAGCATTGAGAGACAACACAATATCGTCCTCTCTCTGTGACCTTTGGGGGGCTCAGCATTCAATACCCTACTTCAGTATTAACATCCACAGCTGCTTCATAGCTGGTGGGCAGCAGATGGCGAAGCATACCCAGGTAGACACACCCATCTCAATACCTGAATGCACAGCTACTCCACACAACTAGCAGGTTAGCGTGTAAATGTACAAACCAGCACACTTCCAGACACAAACTCTCCTCACATACATACAGAGCAACAAACACATGCACACAGAATCCTACCAATATGAGTCTCTTATCCAAGGTAGTCACCTGAATCAAAGGGGATAGAAGAGGTTGAGGTAATGTACATAGATTGTCCGCAGCCCTTCTGTATTGCCTGCTTTAATACACTTTGAAATCAGGAAAAGGCAGCAGTACATACCTGGGTTGCTGGAGCCATCATCAATGTACTGTATGTCGTCAGCTGTGTCAGGGGACTGGAAAAGAAGAAGAGAAAGTGAGCAACAGCAGCAAGGGTGTTTCAGTAACCTGTATCCCAGGGGAAGCCTTCACCATGTGAGTAGTGGCAGCGTAGGAGACTGTCAGGCAGTGTGCCAGCCGCTCACTGCAGGTTTAGCAGGCAGTACTGAAGCTCCCAGTCTGTCAGAGCCACAAAAGCCAGAGTACATCTACTCAACTAGTCCCCCAGGAGAAACTGGCATGTTAAAGGAAAAGGGGGGTGTTAAGTCTAAGTCATCAGTTCCGGGGTTTGTTGTGTAGGGTGGTCACATCCACAAAGAGACAGCAAACGGAGCAACAGCACAGCACCAATATCACCAACACACAACCGAAAACCAAGCAGCATGTTGAGGCGTCCGTCTTTTACATGGACACACTAGAAATGTTATTTGACTACATGTCTGAAGATTCTCAGTCATCCAGGTCATGGTTGTCCTCGTAGTTTCAGTCGTAGCATCTGGACTTGCTTGAGTTTGTCGAAGACGTTCCACCTCTCATCCAAGAGGCTTCATCAGTGTTAATGGATCCTGAAGAGTATAAAATCTGGAACTCCCAACCAGTCAGTTTAGAACTGATGAAGCCTCTTGGATGAAGGTGGAACATCTTCAACAAACTCAAGCAAGTCCAGATGCTACGATTGAAACTACTACTATTTGGCTACATTTTCATTTGTTAACTGTGCTTGGAGGCCATTTGTTCTACATAACATGTTTAATGTGGTAATATAATTGGCAATTAACGGAGACCAATGACATTTTCAGGCATTTTTTAGCTCATGGCCGTGATACTGGCCGTGAAGGGTTCCCTTGATGTCGCTATTCCAGTTTAAGTGATGGAGAGCAAATCCACAGTCCATGTTGACAGTAGTGTGTTCTTCAGTTTAGCTGAATCTAATATGACCTGCAGCAGTCTGATAAGATGTTGACTTGGCTTTTTTTTAGGTCTAGATAGAGCTCTACAAAGTCTATCTGTGGAGACCCAACATGTTTGCTAAATCAGACACCACATACAGATTTCATTGTTCTGTATCCATTTGATCCAAAATCAAAGCGTTTAGATAACCCTTTAAGTCCTAGTGCGTCATCAGTGACACGCTTGGGCAAATACACTTTGGAATCGCACTTTGGAATCTCAATCGCAAAAAAACGGTTTCTGAAAGCTGAGGCGTTGCACTTTACAGCCAATTTGGTGTCATTATGGTAATTTCATTCATGCCCCCCCAGAAAGCTCTAGAAGCAGCCCCTTTGTTCCCAGAGAGCGGAGAACTTCCCTGTGTGATTTAAAAAAACACTTATTTCCCCCCCCACTAAAACACTAAAATCAAATTCCGTTTTTGTGTTTGTCTTCATTTTAAACCATCACTACTCTCTTATATAAAAGGCAGTAAATTGTAATTGTAATCAAAATGAGAAAAAAGACCAGGTGGACATATTGAGGCTCAGGTCTTAAAGGGTTAAATAATGTAGGTATTTTTTTTAAGAAGATCCAGTCTTTTTTGTACAGACTATCTCCTCACTTCCTCCTAACACTGCTGAGCTGAAAGCTGAATCCAGGGTATTTGGTACTGAAGTGAGTAACTGTGACTGCTGCTGCCTCGTATTAGTGTCAGCTGATTTTGTGGCTTCATTTTTACTCAGAGTGACGACTGTGGATTTTGATCCCCATTTCTTAGACTGCAGATGCACTAGGAAGGGATCAGTTCACGGACGCCATGTACTCAAGAATAATTAAAACTTCCATTAATTTAATACTGTACATATCTCTGACTGTTAGAGATCGTCTTGAAAAAATGGGACCCTATCCTTAAAACACTAGTTCTGTGCAGGAATATGAAAAAACACACTTACATATAGCAGCGACAATTCAATTACAACCACCAAAGGGAGGATACAAACAAACTGAGGCCACTGTGCAACAAACTAGAAACAAGAAAATACCCCACACTTAGGAGCGCAGACCGACACCGTCACAGACGACAGAGAAAGAGACCACTTCCAAACAAGCGCTGCTTACTGCAGCTCCAGCATGACTCCAGGATTTCCCTGCTTCCCCTCCTATCTCTTCCTCCACACACGAGGAAATGAGCTTTTCCAAAACAGACCGACACAAAGCTGTCACCTTAACGAGAGCAGCGGAAAGTCCCCTCAGCAGATGAGCGTTTCAAAAGCCAGAGCATGAGAGGAAGTCTAATGTTATTCCTCTGCTTGATATGCGACCCATGCGTGGAACAAGACAGCTGATGGAAGTGAATGTGAGAGTGGATGAGATGCAGTTTGTGGCCATTTTTCCCCGGAACCAATTCTGGTTAGTGGGATCAAAAGCCTGTCTGGTTCTCTGCAGATGGTGAGTGTTATTGTTTGTGATTGATTAGTTAGCTGTGAGACAGATGGGTGTGAATGGTTACTGCTAAAGATGCTCCTACGTTTGTGAGGCAGAGGGAGGAAGGTTGATTTGATGTGTCATAGTTTAGAGTGAAAGTCTCTTGTTGTTGTTGCAAGTGAGAGTTAGTGAGCCACACCGCTAGCAGGAAGTGCTGATCAATCACTGAGCCACAACCTAGACTGCAGTCACACTGATGCCTCTTGATTATCAGAGAAACTAGAGGGGAGAGGCAGCAGGGAAAGCCAGGGGGAAGGGAGGAGGAGGCTGGAGGCCCCCGGAGCTCAGCATGCAGCCAATACCTGGATGTCGTATACGGGTTTGGAAGAAGGAATGGCAGCAAACTGTCGGTAGTCAAACTTCTTTGATGACAGGGACTAGAAGGATAGCAAATAGGAATGAGCAGAGGTTGAGGGAGACGGGAAAGAGGAAAACAAGGACAGAGGAAATGGAGGGAGTTGGGACAAAGTAGAGAAAAGAGAACATGGTGGAAGAGGGAAATATGAAAGGAAGGAAAGCAATAAGAGGAAAGGGGATGAGGAAAAGGGAGAGTGGGAGGCAGAGAGGCTGATGGGTGATTTTAACAGCCAGCTGTGGCGTATGATGGGAGAGCAGTGTGTGTTCTCAGCTCTGATTGGCTAAAGTGACAATGAGCAAGATGGTGGATTCATGTTAATGCGTTTTGAAGCAAATGTACCTTCTTTCTTTTCCAGCTTGTAAACAAACAACCCTGTTTACTTTCTTTCTGAAATCACTCTCCCTAAATCAAACTGCAAGTCAATGTTGTAGCTTTGTTCAAATATTTGATAATTTGAGCTCCCCAAGGTCGTACAAAGGGACAACACTGGTGTGTGTTCACCCAGACACACAGCAAAAAAATCTGTCAGGAATTTAGGAAGAGGGAAAAAGATGTAGTGCTTACCAGCCTGCCTGGTGAGGTTACTCCTCGAGGACTGAGCTCTGTCGAACACAGACAGAAAATGTGTTCAAGCAGGCATGAAGAGCAGGAACAGATTGTTGTTTTTACACTTGGGTTTGTACGGATTAGACAAGCAAGATAGAACATGTTAATTATTCATCTTCTGGAAGGCTGTTACCCCCTTTCCAGTCTGTGTACTAAGTCGTGCTAAGCTCCATATTTATAGGAGTGTGATATTAATCTTCTCATCTAACTGTACACAAGAAGGCAGGCAGTTTCTTACCCTCCATAGGAGTGGGAGAGGGCGTTGGGGCAGGCGAGGGCGACTCCGTCAGCTGGTCTAGTGTTCCACGTTTTTTCCCATCACGAGACTTGGCGATGACCATCTGAGCTTTCAGTGCATCCTGCTCCAGAGACTTCATTCTACAGGAGGGACAACCACAATCTGATTAATGTTCTGAGACAATGAAGGAAGTCTTAAAGAAATAACAAGACAAAGACTGATAGGCATACACCTCTATTGGTGGGTGTAGGCCGATCACTACTCATTCTGGGTGCTCCTTGTCCTGGTTTGCTGTGACCAACAGCCATTTAATTTCATAGCACATTAAAAAGGGGGGCATTCCAGGAAAAGGACTACCTACTGCTAGTAGGTTTACCCTGAACTCACAGATAGCTTGCAAACTTACTGCGGGCCATGTGTTAGTATGAATAATGGTGTAAAAGACAACAGCAAGGCACAAATGAAAATGAGTGCTGCAGAGCGAGGGGTAAGACAAGACAGAGAGAGGAGAGGCAGGAATCAGGAGAAGCTAGAGATGGAAACGGCAAAGACGTGCAGAAGCAAGACAGCACCAGAAAGGCAGTGGAAGCACTGTCAGTGTTGCTGCGAGTGCTTGCTTGGACCTTTCCAAATTCGGCCTCTAGCAAAACACCAAAGCACCCTAGCACACGCCCACGATGCCGTGCGTCTGGCCCTGGTGGCTGGGGCCGAGGAGCAGACCTGAGCTGGGAGGCTGCAGAGGAGGAGGTAGAGGAGGAAGTGGGGGGCGGGGGGGCCGTGCCCTGAGATGCCCTCACTCGGGCCTGGTAGAGCCTCTTAGCCAGGTCCTGCTCATACTGCCTAACATCCTCCTCTAGGCCATAGGGCCTGTGCCCCAAAGACCACAGAGAGGAGGGGGTTGGAAGGAAAAATACACCAGGATGAAGGAGGAGTATGAAGGAGAAGAGGAAGAAACGCACACAGACAGAAAAAGAGAAGAAAACCAAAGAATGGAAGGTAAAACACCGACACAATTAGGAGAGCCAGGAATAATAAATAAGAACTTGACCATAGTGAGATAGACACAGACTGAACACACACAGGATAGGGTTTTCACAACACAAAAACTACTTTGAACTTGTATTTGATCTTCTGGGGGGAAAACCAAACCCACTTATTGACCAGCTTGATGAACTTTATCAGGAGATCTGACACTAAAACCACATCTGCTGGTTTGCACACATGCAACAGATTATGTAAGGTTTCTATAAAAAACCTGATCCTACAAAAATCTCTCATTGCGTTTCATTTCAGTAGAAGTTAAATCTCAGGCTACACATTACCAAGACTGCTTTTTATGTTAACACCATCAACTCTGGCTTCTTGTCAGAACAATAGACAAGAAGTCGTAGTTGTCTCCTGTACAAGTGTGTGAAGCTGTTGCGTTTACCGTGCTGCCCTCCACATGGCTCTCTTCTCAGCCTCCAGAGCTCGTTTCTCTGCAGGGGACAGGTCCTTGTCGGGGGACACAGCCAGCTCAGGGCTCTGCATACGAAGTCTCTCTTGATGTCTGCGCTCTGCTTTGGCTGTGCGGATGGGAGCCGCCGTCTCTCCGGGGTAAACTGGGATCAGACTGATGAGACACACCAACAGCATTGGTGAATAATGTGACAAACGGCATGAAGACGTTCAAAGATGTAATCCTGTACGTTGTAATTACCCAGTCATGGAGTTGGGCCTCATCTCCATCCTGAAGCTGTCCTCCAGGGAATTCCTTTGAGAGTCTCCCTTACCATCAACTGAGGAGGGTCTGCACACGAAAAGAACAATAAGTTTGCAGAAGAAACTAAAAAGAACATTTTATTTTAAATAAATAACAACTCCTCACCCTGAGCTGCCACAGTAGCTCGGTGGTGTTGCGTTGTAGTTTGGTGGGGTGGAGCAGTGCTGGGACGGGGCAGATGCTGGCTCCACCTTGTACTCCACTCCATCCAGCAACACTTTGCCAGTGGCCTTCATCTGTGCCACCTGCTTGGCCAGGTCCTCCTCCTCATCCTCCTCATCTTCATCCATCAGGTACTCCCGCGCCCGCTGCTCAAACTTTTTCGCTGGGGAGAGATTAGGGTGTTGGAGAGATTAGGTCGTTCCCTTGGTTTAGGGAAATCAAACCAGAAAAAAACTCTCTGGACCCGTTTACTCCTGTCACATTTTAATTCACTGTGTGGCTGCAGTATAAAGCCATGCTCCTCTATGGAAACAGCACAATCATGGCTGGAAGTAGAGAGACCTTAAACCGTGTCTTTTGTGCAGTACAACAAAGGTATAATGCCATAAGCCATAAAAAAGAAAAATTTAGTTAAAAAAATTATTTTATAAACTTTTTTCAAAGTGCCATGGGTATTACCAATACTGGGGGGGGAAATGGGGGCTCTACGTACTATAGATATTTTACTACTTTCATTTTTACAACCTCTGCGTGCTCAGTGCTTTTCACAACCCTTTACATCAACTCTAGAAAGATGTTTCACCATGCACAATATATCTACCAACTTGCTCCTCTGTGGACAGTTTTTGAGCAATGCTGCATTGATTTTACGGTTGTGTTTTGCTCTTAGCATTTTGCTCTTAATCTCTTCAATTTGTTTCCATATTCGTCTGCTCTCTACTCTGTAAACACAGCCTGCAGATCAGCCGAAGAGACCCAGAATTTTGTCACGTTATGGCTTCGCGGTTTTGACGAGGAGCGCAAAAGTTTTTGTTCTTTACTTAATCTGATTAGAGCAAATGGTTTGTTGGCCAAATTATAAATGACACATGTAGAATGAAGCTGTTTTGATGAAATGTGATTTCAAGCTTAGTTTTAATTAAGCTTCTTGAAAGAACGGCATCACAGATGAGTAGTTCAAGGACAGATTTAAATTTGATGGTTTTTCAAAGATGCCTTTTAAACCAGCTGGTGGGTTTTGGGGTTTAGGTAGTTTGACGACATTAAGATAAAACAACCAAGCAAATAGGCCACAAGGCATTCTAACTGTCATAGATTCAAAGGCATACTTCTCATAACATGCACACCATAATACATAAATTACAAGCAATATCACTGCTTACTTTAGAAGCTTACTTTTGTTATTTACTGGTAGGCTTAAGGGAAGACAGTGGAAACATACCTTCTTCCTCTCTCATTTTCTTGAGGTCGTCCTCTCCAACGAGGGAGACTCGAGGTTTGGGTTTGTCTGGTGTTTGCTGCTTCACATCAATCTCAAAGTACTTCTGCCTGTCCCTGAAAGAGCGCTGCTCTGGGCTGTCCTTTCCGCCAGGAGAGGGACTCTGTGGGGGGGCCAGAAAAATCAAGGACAGATTGCAGAATGGGTTAGAAAAGATCCGAGTTGAGATTGTAGCACCTGCTGTACTCTGAACTGATAGAGCAGCTAAATAAAGTGCCATTGTTGCAGAGCCATTTGCAGAAAGCTTAGAGTAATGCTAGAAGGAGAAAGGTAACATAGTCCAACAAGAAAGATCAAAAATAGCCTCAAATTAAAACCCAACACCATTAAGCTGATTTCAGATCAGTTAGCCAGGAGTCACTTTAGTGACAGAAGTAGCACAGCTGACTCCTAATCTCTGTCAGCAGAGACACCACCACCGGTCAAGCCAAGCACACCACAGCCCCGAGGAAGAACAGGGCTGCTCTTCGCTGTGGCAGAGGCGGTGGATACCTGCAGTTCCATGGAAGGCCTGGAGAAGCGAGGCACTGCTGCCAGGTTTAAATACTCCTGACGGTCAGGTGAGAGGGAGGGCCGGGGGGAGACCTTGCCGGTCAGACCCATGCCGGCTCCCTCCTGACCGTCTGTGACATCATCAAACACCTCGTTGATCAACTCAGGCTGAAAAGGCCACAGAGGTCATCAGCAGACCGTCAGTAGAGAACGCTTTGGGCGCATCCAGACAGCAGCAGATTTAATATTCACTTGTTTAACATATATACCACATTGGCCCAAATATAAGATTATAAGACAACTGTCACACCTTTTCAATCACATCTTTGTGTAAAGATATAGAACTAAGCATGTAGAATTAAACACCCACATTGGAGTAACTTGTGTTTCAGCTGACAGAATGACTTTCCTCTTGACTGTTCACATTTTTAGATGATCTTTTTGAGCTGATATTCTGTGACACAGGCACTTGTTAAATGCTTGACAGATGATTTCCAGTCTGTTTCTCCTGCTTTTGACCCTACTGTCAACAATTTATCTCCTCCATGTGGCTTCCTAAATGTTTTTAAGGCAAACTAACTTATTATTACTATTCACAACCTATAAAGCAACACTGTAAGTCTATATTCACAAGGACTATTTGATAGCGTGAGCATATCCTCAACTATAATACAACCTTCCACTGTTAAGAAGTCTTATATTCATGTCAATATGGTCCAACAGGCAGCTTTGCTTTATATTTTATCATTTTGGGTCGATATGTTGACTCACCTCTGGAGAAGGTTGTACTGGGTGGACATTGTTCCTCACACCATATAGGTCCTGTTGGCAGAACAAGAACTGAGCGTTAGTGATAAAAAAAACACAAACTTAGAGCAGACACAGAGAGACAGAGCAGGCAGACTGATTAGCAGCTGGAACATAATATATAAACAAAAAGGGGGGATCGGATATTAGTACACGAGCCACACATGGACGGATGAATGGATCAAGAGTCAACACCAGTACGACAGATGATGGCAGTGGAATACAAAAACCAACGATGAACGCATTCCACACGTCACAGCACGTCACAGGCCCTCCGACAAGGCGCAGGCTTCACCGAGGACAGCCTGCTCCAGTCAGGAGAGGGCGGGGCGAGACCAACCAGTCAGCACAGCATGCTTGTGTTGTTGTGACCCGGTCAGGTC
>OMNN01028347.1:0-22067 GCA_900302755.1 Chromis chromis | reverse complement strand
CTATGTGGTGTTCTGCTGGAAAACCTTGGATTTTGGCATCCGTGTTGATGAGACTTAGACACCCAAATAAACATTGTCCCAGAACAAGCACACTCCCTCATGCAAATGGAAATCCCAAATGTCATTAGCCTACCCCCACAGGAAAATGCATCCCACCACATGGCAAAAACATCAAACAATCAGGAACATCTTGAGGAACATGACAATGGCCTAAGATGTTGATTTGACCTCCAAACTTCCTAGACCCCATTCTGATCAAGCATCAACAGGATGCAGTGGAACAAGTTTGATTGACAGAGGCCCCACTGCACAAGCCAGAGTACCCAAAGGATCCACTGCCAACGTCCTGGTGCCAGACTCCATAGGACACCCTGAGAGGTCCTCTTGTCCATGCCCAATGGTTCAGAGCATTTTTGACCACATAAGGGGGACCGACACAATATTAGGCAGGTGGTCATAATGTTATGCCTGATCGGTTTATGCTTACTGGTGTGGGAGTTGTATACTAGAACATAATGTGCCTGGTTTAAGGTTCTGAAAACACTGTCTTGAAGGACAACACACCATTTGCACTTATTATCATGTTAGACTGTATTATCTTTGTGAGATTAATTCTAAGTCTGATGATATCCTGAACTTTCCTTAATTCATGACGACCAAAATCACCATTAAGTGAACCTTTTAACAAGTGTTTCCACAATTAACAACATAACAATATACGACCAAGTCACTGGATGATATGTTCTTTTATTTTGATGAACATGGACTCGCATCCTGCTGCTGTAAATACACACTATAGCATCGAATATGTATTATTCTAAAGCTGAAAATAGCCCCTAAATAACTATAATAATAATTATATATGTGTGATGCATTTTTAAAGAGCGTCTTCAGTGGGAACAAAAAGGTTCAATGCAGAGGCTGAGATTGTTTGTGTTTTTATAGGATTTGTTGGCATTAAGGAAAATATGAAATATCAACAGCTTTATCCTGAAATAGTTTAGTAGCCTGTTATATTATTATAATATAATATCATAAAGGCAAAAGAGAAAATAAAACAAAACACAAAACAAAACAAAACAAACAAACCGAATCCAGAACCTAAAATAATGTCTGAAAACGCTACATGTCTATACATCTCATGTCTTACTGTTTCCTGTTTGCATCCTTGCATTATATCTGTAGCATTCCTGCATAAAACTAGCTACAATAGCGAATGTCACATTCAGTTTGGTTGTTTGTCTTTGCAGACCAGAGGTTTTGTCAACTACTACGGACCACAGAGGTTTGGGAGTGGACAGAGCGCTCAGTCGGATCGAGTAGGTTTAGCTCTATTGAAAGAGGATATGGTAAGTGCAACATTTACAGTGTGCAGGACTACGATGGTAATACCTCTTTTATTGTGAAATTCAGGCAACTTCCAATAAAACGGTCCCGTTCTGTCACACTATCTGATGCTGTGTTGATGTTTATTGTCAGGTGAGCGCTGTGCGTCTCTTCTTCACTCCAGAAGAAGGCGATGACCCTCAGAGTCACGCAAAGAGACACTTCCTCCAAACTGGTGAGAGCTCAGATAAAAAGACAAACCATTGCAGTTTCATTTCTGCTGAAAATCACCAAAGATATCTTTGAAATTAGCAGCTCTCAAACTTTTTTCATACATTTTGCAGAAACTGTGAGTTTCTTTTGGCATTTTTTGTGCACTTCTGGCTAATATTACACAAATTACACAGTTCCTCTATCTATTTTCAAAGAAATTCATCATATTTTGTTGAAAACACCCGAATGTTTCACAGTTTTGGGAGCAACTAATGTAGCATATTTGGTATGTCCTTTATTGCATCTTTTTAGTTCAACACACTGTAATTGTTTTGTTCTTTTTCACCCTTTGTCCTTGTTTCCTCCTTGTCTTTCTCGCCTCTATCGACCAGATAACGCCAAGGAGTCTTTGGCCTTGATGCCGTTGTCCAAGGCCAGGGAGCGGCTGATGCTTCGGGCCCTGAACCGCTACGGTACCGGTTCAGATGGTTGTGCTCAAGCGTGGCTCAGCCTGCCGCACAGCATGAGAGTCTTCTACCCTCACGCCTACTGCAGCAGGTCAGCCGCAGGGACACATTACTCATGTTTATAGAATTCCTGCCCAGTTCAAACACAAACATCTTGATTGTGAGCAGTTTTTCGCAGCAACTAGGAGATAAGTACTGCTTATTTGACAGATAACGCTAGAAAAAGGAGACATTGTTTATTTCACTTTCCACTGCCAGATATTCTCATTTAGTTTCAATGTTTAACTCAGCCCCAGGTCGTGCCTCGACGTTATCACTACATTTGAGTCACATCTGAAAGGCTTATTGCTGTTCTGAAGATATTTCCAGAAACCAGAATCACTTTTTCAGCCATTTGGATAAATAAATATTTGGTTTGCTGCAAAATACAAAAACACAAAACATATTTTCAAAGTTGAAATTGTGTTTTGGACCCAGATATGTGGACAGTTATGTTGTAAAACAAAAAGTAAAATTCAGTATTTTGTATGAAAATATAAAACATGGAAAAGTAACCTCAACATAGATTTAAAAAAATATCACTGATAATATGGAAACACCTTCAGGTCAGCAGTTTGCTGTCTGTTGTTAAATAATCTTATAGGTTTTTTAAAGATAGTTTTGTCTTTACCTTTTGGATTTGGGCTCAATTTTACATGAGGGCAAAAAAACTGGGGCTAGTTTTAATGAAGCATTACTTTTTAAACTTTAAAGTAAGCAATTTACCTTCTTTTTATGAAATTATACATATAATGAATGACTATAATGTTACATAATACAATAAGTCATTGTCAGTTTGTCAAATTAAAGCCTGCTCCCAATGTTTTAATTCTCTAAAGGCACTAGAAGTATACACCGATCAGCCACAACATTATGACCACTGACAGGTGAAGTGAATAACAGTGATCATATTGGTACTATGTGGTGTTCTGCTGGAAAACCTTGGATTCTGGCATCTGTGTTGATGAGACTTAGACACCCAAATACACATTGTCCCAGAACAAGCACACTCCCTCATGCAAATGGAAATCCCAAATGTCATTGGCCTACCCCCACAGGAAAATGCACCCATTTTCATAATGTTATGCCTGATCAGTGTATATATTTACATGTATGAATGGCTTGTTTAATGACAATATATGACTGTATTGTAATGTAACTCAGAAAATGAGTCTTGGTTGATTGGAACTGTCTGGAGACTAATCAAAAATACTTGGAATGATTTTTCTGTGAGTATGTGATATTTATACTCACTCCTTAGTGGCTTGCCTCAATGTCTCACTTCCACTTCCCTACAGCATCAACTGTGTGCGTCACTACTTAACATTACTTCAGAAATTTGTACTCTGCATAAGCACAAAAAAAAGTATCTAGTGAAGCTAAAAACACCCCTGTTTTTATTGTGACCAACGTTGGATGAAAACTTCAGTCAACATCGACAAGGCATTTGATTCATTGATGGATAAAAGAGAGAAAAACATAATTTAAATGAAACTACAGTCTTGCATAGACAGACCGATCTCCACGCTCTGTTTTCGTGCTACATCATTCATAACAAGGGTTTTCTGAATGTTACAAGGGGACTCTTTATTAATTCCACTGATGTGTTTCTGGTTGTCAGAGTGTGGAACGAGGCAGTAGCACACAGACTGGCTACTCTGGGTCACAGTGTCAGACAAGGAGACCTGGTGTGGATGCGGGAAGGACAAAACAAAATGGAGGACTCTGGAGAAACCAGTGCTGCTCAAGTAAGAAAGCATAAAAAACAAGACATTTGCTGTGGCGTTAATTTCATGCCCCATTATTTTTAAGATGACAGTTTGATCAGGATGTGCAAAGGAGAAGCCCACTGGGAGTCTACAAGCTGATAAATATATTGCAAACCATAATAACACCATTTCATAGTTTATGCATTATAAAAATTAATTCTTAAATAATCCACAATAAAATAAGGATGCAAAATTCCACAGAAGATAAATGCAGCTGTAATTGAATGACTGAAAAAGTCAAAGAGCAGATGGAGCCTATAAAAAATGTTCATGCCCCTTGGAAGTTTTCTCCTTTCACTTTCGTGTGTAAACACATCTCCCCAATTGATGTCAATTAATTCGAAATATAAAAGTGATTCCATTAGTATTTGCCCTTTTCAAGTCCAGCCACAAATCCTCAGTTGGATTGAGGTCTGGGCTCTGACTCGGCCACTCCTGAACATTCACCTTGTTGCTTTTAACCAATTTTACGCAACTTTGGCTTATCTTTCAGGTTTTTTTGGCTGGAAAACAAATCTTTCCCCAAATTGCAGTTCTCTTGCAGACTGTATCAGGTTATCCTCCAGGATTTCCAAATACTTACTGTATTCATTTTTCCCTCTACCTTTACAATCCCTCCAGGGTCTACTGCTAAGAAGCATCCCCACATCATGATGCTGCCACCACCATGCTTCATAGTGGGAATGGTGTGCTGGGCAGGCACTTATTTCACCCTTTATATTTTTAATTATTTGACATCACTTTTTTAGAAATCTGTTTTTAATTGACACATAAGAGTCTTTCTTTATAAATTCTTGTCAAAAAAATTGCATTAAATTGACCATAAAGGACAAAACTTCCAAGAGGGTTGAATACTTTTTAAAGGCACTGTAATATGTTGGATCTAATGTAGGTCAGTCAAAAACTTGTTGTTTGGGTTGTGACTGTGACACACCTCATTACTGAAAATCAAGCATGTGCCTATACATGCCTGTGACGTTAATTCCCTTTAACAGTTTAGATGCAAATAAGTTGACAATGTGGCCCTTCTACGGAATGCCAGGCTCGTGGGAACTGATCCTAAGTTTGAAAAGGTAAAGCGGAAGTTTGAGCTTATATTCCAAACCAGAGTGCTGACACAACATGAGGAGGTAGTAAGTAGACCTTATCTCAGCAGAATGGAAGCAGTTCTGTTTTCTTTGATTTCCAAAAGAGGTGTCAGTGTTTTGGGTTTTTGCAGCCACACCAAGAAGGAAGTAAAACAGATCATTCACCTCACTGCACTTTCAGTTTGCTTTCCCTCCTCACTGTTGATCCAGTGACTCTGCAGTTTAGCACTCTGTTACAATATTATCTCTGCTATGGTTTAATTTGTTGCCTCTATTGTGATCCAGGGACATGTCGAGCACCTTTTATCAGTACACAGGGTTTATTTAGGGACACATTGTTTCGTGATGTCTTGATCTTAGCATGTAATGGAAATCTGAGGACAGATTTTAATGGTTTGCAAACATCCTGTCAGTGCCATTGACGATTCCTTCTTTGCTTTTCCAGATCCATGTGGTGACAGATGAAGAGGAAAAAGAGGGAGTCTACACACTTGAGCAAGTATGGAACTAGTTGTACTTTTATTTATTTTTAAAAAAATGCTGTTAAGTGTGCTTTTAACACTACTAATGTGTACTTTGTTGTTCCGTCAGGTGTTGCTACCGATGCCAGGAAACACAGTGAAGTATCCAGAAAACGCCATGGGGAATTGGTACCAGGACAGACTTGCCAGAGACGGACTGAATGACTGTCGCTTCAGAGTCAGCAGCCTCAAACTGAACCTGCCCGGCTGTTATCGCCCCCTGCTGGCGATTCCTCACAACCTCAGCTACCAGCTACACAAAGCAGCCAGCAGGGAGGGCAAACAAGCCGGCGAAAGGAAGCAGGACTTAGATTCTGACGTTCTTACCTTAAACTTCGACCTGGACTCCTCCTGCTACGCGACCATCTGCCTCAGAGAGATCATGAAGTGTGACCCCTAAAGCTCAAGGGGGGCACTGTTGTTGTATTAGTATCCACTTTCAAGAAGAAGGTTTTTTTTTTATATAAGGAAACGTGCATCTTTTTGTAACAAACACTGTTTTGTACTTTCATTGAGCGTGATTATATTATCAGTAGCCTTTTGGTTTGTTGAAGTGCTGAGCAGCAGCGTGTAGTTACACATAAAGAAAAATCATCACATGTGGTTGATTAAACTTAAAACAAAAAAGGACCTCTGCCAAATGTAAATAAATTTAGATGTAAAAGCATGTAAACAGTGTTTTGTGACATGAATAAAACCTTTAGAATACAAGAAATCAATGTACTTTTTTTATATTCTTCACATTTATTTAGAAATGTTCCCCCCATTTAAAACCTCCATTGGTTTAAACTCCATACCGTTAGTCTTCTAAAATGATTATTAAGAATGTTCTGCTTTTTGAAAACTAACTGCTCAATGTTAACCATTTTATTAAAATGTGGTATATTTTTCTTTTATTAATATTTTATTATCCATGTCAAGAGATACCAAAATGAAAGGAATGCCCATCATTACTTTGTTAGTCCCCACTTTCTCATTCTCTTCATTGTTTTCAAACTCAACATTTTAATAAAGGAAGGACAACATCCATGCAGTTGATATAAAAAAAGAACAACTTTGTGTGCCATACAATTTGCATCACCTCCGTATAAATCTACAAGTCCTCAAAACTAAAAGGTTTCCAAATATTAAACAAAGTATGAAAAATCGCTAGTTCAGCCTCTTTAGTCTTTAATTTCTCTCACTGTGAAAATGGGTCAAATAGTCAAGAAACAACTTAAATGTTTGGGGAAGTGTTTTCCTCCTAAGATGACAGAATACATTTCTTTGCAAAATAACTGATTGTAATCATTATCCTGTATCCATAGAAAGATTGGTGTTTAACCATCTGCTCTCCAAGCAGTTTTTTGCTTTGGTCACATTTTTACTCTCTGTGGGTTCATTTTTCACTACAATATAAAGTCCTGCACCTCTATGGAAACAACACAACCATGGCTAGAAGTTAAGAAACTTAAAATTTTCGTCTGTGCAGTATGACACACTTAAAATGCCAGAAATGATCAAAAATAGGATAAAAGGAAAATAATTTTTCTTTGATTATTTATTTGACAAAAACTGAAGAAACCTGGAATCAAAATGTACATTTTTCCAAGTGCCCACACGTGTTACCAATACTGGGGGGGAAAGGTGACTCTACCTACTATACAGTAGATATTTTACCACTTACATTTTAAATTGGTTTTTCATACACTCCTCTGCGTAAACACTGCCTACAGTTCTCTGAATTTTTGTCATGTGACTGTTGGTCACAGCTGAGCCAGTCATGGCTTCCTAGTTGTGCTGAGGAGTGTAGAAGTTTTAGTTTTTTTTAACGATAATAATAATGCATTTGTTATATATAGCGTTTTTCTAGACACTCAAAGACACTTTACATTGCATTATTCATTCACTCCATACTCTATGGTGGTAAGCTACGTATGTAGCCACAGCTACAGCTACAGCAAGAACAATTAATTTTGCCACATTTTCATTACGAATACACAACAAACTTAATACAGTTTAGAATTCAAAGAAGAATGTTTAATAGATTTGCTGTTCCTTCTCTGCTCATTGTACTGTCCTCTTATTACCACTAGATGGAGACAACAAACAGTAATTCTCAAGCAAATACCAAAAGTACTCCTGCTGCTATAGTGTCCCATAGAGCTGTAGTTTAAACTAATTAGGAAATAAAGTTTGAACATCTAGTTGCTTAAATGTGCACCAATTTACTGTTGCCCAAGTTGGGATGATACTGACTTCCTTATCTGAGAGAAAACAGCTTCCTCCACCACACGTCTGAAAGGCTAATGATGATGCTGCGGATCATTTTACATCCTAATCTGAGACTGAATCCACCTCACCAGTCCACATGATACAATCTCATGTAAATATAGACTCCTGGACCAGCTAGAAACCCATTTTATGACCCAATAAAACTATAATGAAGCATAAAACTCTGCTATAATTACGCTGCTGAGGGGCAGCTTTCGATATGTATTAAAATTGAGCCCCGCTTTGCCTCCTGTGATTAATCCATGATGAGAATGCGCGAAGACAGCAGTGTATAAAACCTCTCTCTCATGAATAACTCATGCTGGATGTACCTCGGAGCTATTTTTTAATGCCCAATACTGTTAGCAAATCTGAAAAGTGAGCGAGTTTATGGGTGTTTTAGTTGGAGGTGGGTTCTGACATGCAGGCTGTCGTAGTGCTGCCTGATAAAGTGTCTGCCTGTGAGCTAAACTGTCTGCCAGAGAGACACATTAGCAGTAATGAGTTTCTTCACTTGTTGAGGAGGTTTGTTACAAAATGACACATGATCCATCAGAAAAGGGGGATAATTGAAATCCTTGTACTTATAAATCTTAAAGTAGATATTATTAAACGCCTCAGGAGTTAACCTTGACAGATGACAAGCAGATTCTTTGTTTCTTATGAGGTGATTTTTTTGAAATGTTTTGAATGGAGCTCACATATTGACACTAAATGAGGCCTAATGGGAGTCATGTGTTGGGTGAATTCCCCTCGTCCCTCTATTCTGCAGCAGGATGTAACCACACATACTTTAGGGGGTCGTATTCCCCCTTAGTACTCACTAAATACCAAACTGTCCTCCTTAATATACAATAGGAAATATGTTAAACAGGCCCTCCTTTTATGCACATATCAGTGGATATGTCTGTTGTCATTTCCTATATACACCGATCAGCCATAACATTCTGACCACTCACAGGTGAAGTGAATAACATCATATTGGTACTATGTGGAATTCTGCTCGAAAACCTTGGATTTTGCCATCCGTGTTGATGAGACTTACAATAAACATTGTTCCAGAACAAGCATACTTCCTCATGCAAATAGCAATCCCAATTGTCACTGGCCTACCCCCGCAGGAAAATGCACCCCACCACATGGCAAACACATCAAACAATCAGGAACATCTTGAGGAACATGACAATGGCCCAAGATGTTGATTTGACCTCCAAACTTCCTAGACCCCATTCTGATCAAGCATCAACAGGATGCAGTGGAACAAGTTGGATTGACAGAGGCCCCACTGCACAAGCCAGAGTACCCAAAGGATCCATTGCCAACGTCCTGGTGCCAGACCCCATAGGACACCCTGAGAGGTCCTCTTGTCCATGCCCAATGGTTCAGAGCATTTTTGACCACATAAGGGGGACCAACACAATATTAGGCAGGTGGTCATAATGCTATGCCTGATCGGTGTATATCATGGTAGTCTTGAGTTTCCATTGACTTCTATAACTCTGATTTTTCTTTAATGAATCACTGAAACACATGTGTCTTTGTCACACAAAAAACAATCACACATGTTGGTTCTTCCATAGATTTATTATAGTTCTTCTGGAAATATGACAAAATCTGCTGGGTCAAAAATATATGTACAGAAATGCTAATATTTGCTAAAGCGTCCTTTGGCCATTTTCACCTCAACTAGGCACTTTCATTTCATTGGAAACTCAATACTGCCATGATACATATGGCATGCAAAATTTTGTTCACAACTGTATATGACAGCCACTATCAACTGTCTTTAACATGCCCCATTCATGTGAACACACAACTGCTTTGCATTTTTTGCATCACTGCAACTGTGCAACAACATTCAAGCAGCAGGAGACACATGTTTTTAGTGTTATTTGTTTGACAGTTTGTTTATCTGTAAGCAGGATTACACAAAAACTACAAATTCATAAAATCGATAAAACTTTGTGGAGAGGTGCAGCATGGCCGAGTAAATTTTGCTGCATATCCAGATCACTTTCTTTAAAATTTCAAGATTGGGAACTGGTCTTGGTGGAGGACTTGTTGGAGCCCTTCAAGTTAATTTAAAAAGTAACAGTGTGAGTAAACATGCATCTCACACTATGATGATTAAACTTTGCAAATAATCTGTGGTTCACATGCATGGGTGGAGATTTGTATGGATCACAGATAAACTATGATCCGTTTCACCACTATAAAGTACAGCTGACGTTGATGTTGATGCTTGAACATCATTAGTCTTGCAGTCATTAGTTCATATTACAAAGTGCTGGATGAAGTCAAATTATGAAGTCATGATGGTGATGAAAAGTCTTCAAAATCATTCCAATAGCATCATGGAAACTTATCAAATTTATTGGAAATGGATCCAATAACTGTCAAGTCATGTCAATCTCTTAGAAAATTATCAAAGTCATTAGGATTCTTTATGTGACGTTCATGATTGCCTATACAAAAATACACAACAATCCATCCAGTAATCCAAACAAAAGTAGTAGCCAGGCCGGCTGCCTGACATTTTCATCCCTTTATGCAGCTAATGTGGCTAAAATCCAGGAGCAGCTCTCTCCTGCTTCTAACCAATGTCTTCCTCCATTTGCTGTCAAGAAGAACAAAGTCTGTAACAATGGCCTCCTTCACCTAATAAACAGCCGCCCACAAAGCTGTATTTACACTTTTACCTTTTGAAGTCTAAATATCCACATCAGAGCCACTGGATTTTCGAGTGTTTACACTGTACTGCAGGGGGGAGAATCATTTTAGAGGGAATACTTAAACAGGAAAAACATTCTGCACTACCCATCACACTCTGCTGACACTCTATGCATAGGATGGATGCAGTGGTTTGGCCTGGGTGTAGGGTTCACCGGCTCAGCCCTTCCTGCCTTTGTTGGTCTTTGTTTAGGGTGGTGTGCCTTCATCAACCAGGGGTGCCCTTGTCCGTGACCCTTGCTCTACAGGCCTGTCCTGAAAGATCAGACCTTACGTTACACTTGAATGTCAGCTGTGTTTTGAGATATTTATTTGTAAATTGAGCAGAACATAGAGGAAGATATGTACCTGCTTTCATGAGTGTTATGAAGACTGGATGTTTTTTGAACAGAAGGTTGAGGTGGCTGCAACCCTGAGGGTCTTTAGGATTAGGGCTGAGAGGGCAGGTCTAAACCTGCTCCCTTACCTTCCATACAAGTAGAAAGAAAGGTCAGACAACTCCTGAAAAAACCACAGACTTTACAACACATGATCCACAAATACAGGTATGATTGAACAAATCATCTAATTACAATTCACTTACAATGACTTAACAAAGTAGAACACTTTTCTGATTGCCGTCATGCTGAAATATCTATGATTAAAGGGCAGAAGATCTTCCCCCTCACAGCTGCGATGACTGCATGGGTCCATGCAGAGGGCAGGAGGCTGCTTGACAGCAAGATCAAGGTCAGAGAGTTTGAGAAGGGAGAAGAGAAAGAAGGACACCGGGGCTCTTTTCAGGGATAATCTCTGCAACTAAAATGTGGAGTGACAAGCTTTCACGTGCCCAAAAGGCAAACAGCTCTCAGCATTCCAACATTGCAGACACATTGGTCTATTCAAAGCCAATGGCGACTCATCGCCTCGCTCATCCGGACTTGCAGGGGGGGATTTTGGAGAGGAATTGTCATGCAGGTTGAGAAGCCTCACCTGTCAGAGGTAGAAAAGGCCCTTTGGCCAGGAAACAAAGTGCATAACAAAATGTCACAGGACAGATGCTTCATATAGGATCTTAGCAGGAAAAATGCAGCTAACCCTTATTTAAGATTACACACAACAGCGCATGCTTGCTGAAATTATTATTTTGTGACACTAGCAAGAAAACACTGGTAGGAAACTTCTTGTTATTAACAAAAGATAATGAATGTATGCATTGCAGAAACAGACTCAAGCATCTTGCTAATCCTTATCTTTGTCTTAACTTCCTCGCTGCAGAAACCTATTAGTCTGGTTAATTTAAAATTCTATCCAGACTGCAGCTTTGTTTGGCATTATATTTGCATTATCTATATAAGGTTTGGACTGCACGGTGGCTCAGTTGTTAGCACCTCACAGCTAGAAGATACCCGGTTCGCGTTCCGGTTAGGACGCCTGGGATCTTTCTGTGTGGAGTTTGCATGTTCTCCCTGTGCACGCATGAGTTTTCACTGGGTTTTTCAGCTTCCTCCCACAGTCCAAAAAATGCTGAGGTTAACTGATTATTCTAAATTGTCCGTAGGTGTGAATGAGAGTGTGCTTGGTTGTCTGTCTCTATGTGTAGCCCTGTGATAGACTGGTCACCTGTTCAGGGTGTCCCCTGCCTTCACCCGAGTCGACTGGGATGGTCGACCCCCGCGCCCCTACAGAGGATTAAGCAGTGTATAGATAATGGATGGATATCAGGTTTGAATGAATGGGAAGACATTTTGGAAAATACAATTTTTGATTTCTTGCTGGGAGTTTAATAAAAAAGTTGACCTGTGCAGTAAAAGGCAACACAAGCAGCATTTTCTTGGTCTCCTTTGAGGTGCATTGAATCAAATCCAAGCCGTCCAGCTTATTGAAATAAAAGTCTAGTATTACTAAGTATCACTACAGCCCACAGTACCACTCATACCTGCTTGATATACAATTATCTTCAAGGAGATCAGAGATGTTGCATGCTTTGGGGGAATCTTGAGTGTGCTGTGGTTTATCTTGCAATCATGAGTGGTACTGTGGGCTATATTTAAGCATCATGTCATTTTATGATTAAAATGTCTTGAGAAAGGTCCTTGTAACTGAAACTTGCCAACAAATCAATGCAGAAGTGAAACGTTTGCACAGGAATTAACCCTGTGCTATAAATATGTAACTACAGCCAACACCCCTTGAGCTTAGCTTAGCTTAGCATAAAGACTGGTCAGTCTCTTTCAAAAGATTAAAAAAAGCCTACTAGCAATTCTAAAACTCAGTGATTAACATGTCATATCAGAAGGCTAGAATTTTCGGTCAGTTTCCATTCTTCATGGTACGCAGACTAAGGAAACATCTAACTCTTGACTAAAAAGTGAGTAAGCGTATGTCCCAGAATGTCGAGCTCTTGCATTAGGAGCTGTTGGAACTTTACAGAGAATGCAATGGGAAATCAACAAGCTGTGTATTCCCAAAATAAGTTTTTGGCTGTTGTTTCCAAGACAATCAAGCTCGAGACTACTGTATTGTTCAAAGATGTCACTTGGCAGCAGGCCTGTAAATCATATTCTGCTTAGTGAAAAGTCGACAGCCTGCTGATTTTCTTTTCAGAAAATGAGGGAGAATCCAATTGTTTTGCGCCTCCCTCCCCCCCTCCCTGTGCGGCTATCAGCGGCTCCCTGGAGAAGTGCTGGTTTCCGTAAACGTGATGTGGAGATGTTTCCTGTGGCAGGTCTGTCTGCTGCTGATTAGAGCCCATCCATCAGCTGGACCTCCTTGGAGCAGAGAGAAGGGCACTGGTCAAATCTGTCTCCCAAGTCCAGACCAGCCTCTAATCTAACAAGGCCGTGACAGATCCACGCCCTGCCCCTCCACTCTGGACGACGTGGTCCGATAAACCCGTCAGTTGGCGCTTATTTCAGGCAGGATGATTCACTGATTCAAAATTGGATGTCTGTATAAGTGAACACAATAAACAATATGGGAACCCGAGCCAAGTACAATTTGACACATCTCCAAGTGACTCTTATCTCGTACTTTGATCTGTATTATCATCATTCTAACTAGTCAGCTTTGACCGATTTACAATTTCGAGCGGCTGCCGAGAGGCTCCAAGAGGTCAGAGTGGCTTTTGTTCCTCTTTTGCAGACACGATCCTTCGTCAGCTCTGGCCTTAAGGCACTGATTGCTCTGTGCAGCAGTGCAGTGATTGTTCCTCCCCCTGTGGACCTCAATGCCACTCTTGGCTAAAGCACCCACAATAGCAGGATGACACCGGTCTAAAAACGGGCTGCCGCGCCTGCCCCCTGCTGTGTCCAGGCATTTGCCTCCACAGTCCCCATCACTTTCTTTGGGGTCCAGTTTAAAGCGTAAACAGGAGGTAGTGGAGTATCCTTCCAGGCAGAGGAAACCACACAGAGTCTGGAGACTGAACTCTCCTGTGGTCAGCTGGTCAACTGGGAGGCAGCGCTGCGAACTGTTGAGTCTGAGAAACTGTGTTACGCCTACGGTCTATTGTGTTAGACATTGTTTGTGGATAGATGTCAAAAACAGCGTGACCTTGCATGAGAACGAAGTTTTCCCCTTGTGTTGGCACACCTGAAGTGCCATTAATAAAAACAGGAGAAAACCCAGTGGGAATCAGATCAGGACATTAAGACATAAACAGGAAAGATTCCATTTAACAAGTGGACACCAGAGCAGTAAACGCCTCAGCTGGTCAGACCATCATGTGTGCTGCTCTCTCTGGACTAGAGGAACCTCTGTAACAAAAAAAACTCCCAGAGGTGATAAATTGTGCCTGCATGTGAAAACAGTGCTTTCCATATTCTTTCAACACCGTATAAATCAGCAGATACTGTTTTTTTATTAATGCAGACGTACAGTAGGTCACTCACATTAAAGCTGTTTGAAACCTCCTGTTTCAACACAAATTCCGACATAATAACCACATCAGGAGAAGGAACTTAGTAAAATTTATGCCACACTTTGACTTCACACTCAATGGCTTTTAAGGGCCCCTTCCAGGCATGCATTTGTATGGATGTAAAATTCCTCAGACGGCAGCAAGTGACGGAGCATCGTTGACCGTGCTCACCTCAACCCATCAGGCCACTGAACCTGAGGCAGACTTAGACAATGCACAGGTCAACAGGTCTACACTGCAATCACTACAGGCTACAGATTCCATCACTCAGGTTTGACCTCTGACCTTTGAGGGACTGTCTAAATGAGATCAATAAAAAAGGTGGAAACAGCACCAATACATCAGTCAAAAGACCAATTAAGTGGAACATGTACAATTTCAAAAAAGAAACATGACCAAGAATCAAAAGAAAGGCTGTTTGTTTGGTTTGAGCTAAATGCTAACATGCTGACAGTGACAATGCTGATGTTTAGGTTAATTTAGCACATTAGCGTGCAAACATTTATTAACATAGACTGCATATAAAAGACGGATGCAACTATGGTGACGTTACCCATTGGTTTGTAGACTACAGTTATGAAACCTCGATTTGAGAATTAGGCCACCGCCATCTTGCTCTTTTGAAACTAGATCTAACAACCAAAGCGGAGCTGATTGAGAACTCAAGGATATTAAACACAGTGATACTAACCTGTCAAGCACAAAGTAGCTCCAGCCTAAAACATACCCTGCTTTATTGTCTATTTTATTCTAAATGGGACCATCATTTACAAAATACAAAAAAAGTAAGCAAATTACAAAACAATGGATTCAAAAGGATTCCACCATCAATATCTGAACCAAATTTACTGATCATTCCATCTTTACTGTTTTAATAACAGCCTGCTGGTGGCAATTACCAAATTTATATTCTTGCATGGCCAAACTTCCACATCTCCACGATACTGTGTCAGTTCTGGAGCTCTGGCTGATGTCATTCTGCAGTCAGGGAGGAAAAATGCTTTGGTGTGTTTGTATTTCTTTAAACCAGTAACTTTTGTCCTGGGTGGTGCTAAGTCCAGGGTGCAGCAATGATGCCCCTACAAAATAGCAATGGGGGAATTGAATTTGTTGGGACAATTACACGTAATCATTAAAATGATTAATTCACATAAAAAAAAAGAAAATCTTTGGCAAATTTTTTTAACTTTAGACTGCTGCTTGGAGGTTGTGGTAGTTGTTTCCCATAGCATTTAATATTTTTAACTTAATAACACACAGATAGTAGAAAGAGAGGAGAAAGCTGCATGAAATGTGAAAAGGCAGACATATACCCGAAGTCTACTTCTGGTGAGCCAGACTTCAAAAGTCATAATTTGTGAACAATGAATGTTGTTACCAAATTCTATGCTAATCCATTGAATAGATGATGAGATGTTTCACACGATCAGTAAATGTTTGACCTGCTGGTGACCTGCTGCTACAGGAAAAGTCAAGAGATCACTAAATTAATCTTTTTGGCAACATAAATATCTGTTTTGAATTTTATGGCAATCCAGCTAATAATTGCAGCTGGATAGCTCAGTGAGTAACACCACAGACCTTGGCATGGGAGATCGGTGGTTCAAATCCTGGTCAGGGTGCAGGTATCCAGTGAGGACCCTTAGGCAAGGACCCTAATGCTGCCCCGCCTACCTACCTATGTACGTCGCTTTGGATAAAACCGTCTACTAAATTAAATTGTAATCTTGTAATAATTGTTGGCATATTTAAGCACAAGTCAGAGGATCACCAAAGCCTGTAGGATTCATCCTCTGGGGACTGTGAATGTCAGTACAAAAATTTGTTCAGTTGTTGAGACATTTTGGTTAACTGACATTACATTCAGATTCCAGTCTTGGGTTAATTTCCATGTGCGTGTGCAGCAGCACTAAAGCCAGCCAGACTTACATTACTCTTTGGCTCTTGATTAGAGTTTACCTTCTGGCAAGACCACAAACAGAATATGGGTCAGAAGAGTGACCCAGCACACTGGATGAACTTGGCCTCTTGGACTTGCTGTAATGAAGCAGCAGAAGACTGACAGTGGCTCTCAGAAAACATCTTGCTGCTCCGGCAGAGGAAAAGGGGACAGAGGAACTCAGGTCTTCCCAGCTGCACCGCTAAAGGGGGAAATGAGGCGCAGGCTTGGAAAGATTTATAGGCTTCATAATAAATTTCACAGGAAGGATTACAGCATTACATTGTAAGTGTGGATATAGTGGAGGAGGAGCAGGGAGCACTTGGCCCTGCCGGGGACAGTTCTGTTAATAGCCTGGCCACCGCCGCTGTTATTGTTCAGGAGACACTACACCAAGCAGACTCCTCTTTAGATCAGATACAAGTCTCAAAGGCAGACACTGAGATTTCCTCTCTGCCATCCAGCTGCTGCCTGTCATTACTGAGAGGCTCTGAAGTTACAGCCAGCTGCCCTTGCGGCTCAACCCACTATACTCTCACTACAGCCTTCCTTACAGCTTTTAATTGCGCACAAAATTCAATATTTGTTGACAAAAATAATTATTATATTTAAATTGCTCCGCAGTCTGTCTGTCTGGAGCTGCATGATAACAAATCTGACTTCACCAGAAAATACTGTGTCTTCTCACTGACTCCTCTTCTCCATACATTTCACCTTCCCATGCATAACTCTGAGGAGATTTTCCACATATCTCTCATTCCATTTCAGCGTCTATCTGACCTGCCTGGTCCGTGGACAGACACACCAAATTCCACAGCTAACAAGCACCATGGGGCAGAGAAGGAGGGAGGCCCGCTGACTTTCCAGAGGAACATCTTATCAAGCAAAATACCACCAGCATGAAATTAGCTACAAAGTTAGGTCGTTTAATCGTAAAATGCCGCTGATGCAAAGTTAATTTTTGATGATTAAACAACTCATGCACATTCCACACCACATGGAAATGTTGTACAACTTTGCAGCAGCTCTAGATGTTAACTGTAATTGCGGTTAAATTACTCAGAATCAAAAAACAAAATCTAGCATTAAAAGCTTCTAATTAAAGGCCCGGCTGTTACGGTCCAACAGCACTGTACATGCACAGAATGCCCTCTTCTTTTCTTTTGTTGCTCAGGCGTGGGTTGTCAGATCGCATGTATTCTGGCTGTGTGAGGGGAAGGCAGGCTCGGTGAAAGCTGCAGAAGCCAGTGGTGTGACCTGACGCTGGCCCCTGCCCTACACCCAATGGGAGTGAAGCTTCGTGGCAGGGTGCCATGGCTGACATGACAGCTCCTGCTGGGAGGGGAACAGACAAGGCACAGCTCACTTCTAATCCCCACCAGACTGGGTTTTTACCAGGCTGGTACCTCGTCTGCGATGCTGCACATCCTCACAGCACAGAACCTTGACGGAGGAAGAGCCCTGCTGAGCCTCGTACAGAATATATAGTGTGGTGAATGATGTATAGCCAGTGAAAAATGTCCATGGAAACACGGAGATATTTGCTCACGCTTTGCATGTGAGTTGGTAAATCGGTCATGTGTGCAGGACGTACATGCAGTGACATGCTTCAGATAGCATGCCATGTACACAAAACTTAAGATGTTGCCTTTGGGGCACAATGCCCAAAGCAAATACTGCAGATCTCTGAAGAGCTAAAGAAACAAGAGCAAGTCATTCAGGGGGCTCCCTGTAAGCAATTATCCTGGCATGCATACACACACACTCATACAAAGACTACGGTCAGTCGGTGGAGAACGGCTTGACTCCTCAGGCTCTGCTTCTTCAAACACACCCTCTTCCTGTTTTCATAAGGAGAAAACAGGAGTAGCAAAGGAGAGGAGGAGGAGAGACACAGCAGGGTGAAGGTGAGACTGAAGTATTATTACTCAGCAGGCAGGCAGAGGACAGAAACCTGCACAGTTCATTGTGTCTGGAGATAACAGGATTATTAGAGTTATTATTAATAGTCAATCTATTGTCATTTTTTTAAGCAAAAAATATCAAACGCTCTTGTTGTTCGTCTTAGTCATATAAACGTATTTTGCTAAAATGAGACATGATGTTCAAAGGGTGGGATCTGCAAAGGTTTGAGGTGATGATAAAAATGCAGAGCTAAATATATTTTGCATCAGCTGATCATGGTTAGCAGAGGTGAGCATGAGGAGCTTGCTGTCTGATATAAAAAAACAACTTCTGAAGACATAAATAGTGATAGTGGGCACAACTGAGGAAGACAAAAGAAAAACCTAACACGACTAGTGTCAAAGATATAAAATAGATGTTTTGGGAGGGGGAATTAAATGATGCAAAAATATCTCAAGGATAAGAGGAAGCAAGGGAAGGGATGAGTAAATCAATGCTATATGAGTGTGCACTGATAGGGTGACAGAGGCCATGAGCAAAACACATAACATAATGTCTGAGTCATGGTCCCAATGCACTCGAAGCCAAAGTTTGGATGTTCTAAGCTCATAGTTTTCCCACATAAAAGCGGAAAAAGAAAAAGAAACCAGTGCTGCCTTTAACCACTGGCTTTTATCCGCAGACACGAGGCGTGCAGAGAGTACGCCAACAACATCAAGTATTTTACAAAGCAGGGGAAATACCGGCACATAATTGCAGCAACATGAAAGGCTCCGTAAGTTCAAGTATACATATCAGAGCGGGTACAGTGTAAGATTTTTAATGCCCCACAGTGTAGGAAGTGAAAAAAAGAGGAACACATCAAAAGACTGTCACATCGCATCTCTGTTTTGCTAGTGTCTCGGGAAAAACTGTCCCTCTCTGACGAAGATTATTAGCTCCTCTCATAACAAAACAGTAGATTAGTCACGGTGTGAACCAGAAGAGCCACAGAGTCTCTTCCTGAACCTTGAGAAGTGTCACTACTGTTTTCCCAGTTGTGTTTTGTGGGTACTTTTCTCTTTTTTTTTTACTGTGGGGGAAATCCTGTCCACAGGAGGCTGCTGTAATGTAAAACTGTACACTGAAGCTCCAAACATGGGAGTAATCAGCAGAGTACAGTACGGTATTCAGAGGTGGGAATACTGTACAGGCTGGTCAGACTGCTCCTGTCGTCACACCAAGTGGATGCTGTGTTAGTATGACTTCCTGAGGGGCCCCTGGATTCTCTACAATCAGTCATAATCACACTTTCAGCTCAGCTCATATCTGAAAACATGCCAGAGACACAGTATCAGCTCATATGATGCAGTTCAGGTGGAGATTTTACACACAGCTCGCTGAAGGAATCCTGAGGAAGTGTAACAGAAGTACTGCACGGGATAAAAAGAGGGTTTCAGATTTTTCGTTTCATGAATGGTGCTGAATGTATGAACTTGGGAGCCGGCAGCAGCTCTGGAATAAAGGACCTGAGTGCATATTTCTTTTACTCCCCCTGCACCTTGTGACTTTTTCACCTCCGCTCAGAGGTGAGCAGGGCCTCCTGGTCTGACCATAGCAACCTCTCCCATGACATCAGAGTGATATCTGAAGCATGCAGGCCAGGGGAGGAGAGAGGTGGAGCCCCAGCTGGACCACTTCCACCTCGCCATCTGGGTCCAGGCCGTGCTACAAAGAACTAACACACGTGTGCTGCAGCCACCCATGGATCCATCCAACCAACACGGGATTATTCATACTTGAACGAGCTACTGTATTTTACACATTGTGGCCCATGTATGACTGTAGAACTAGAGGTAGCTGATGTGATTTTGCTAAACGGGGTCAGAGTTCATGTTGATGTAACTCTAAGTGGGATTTACAATAGTTAAAGGATACTTAACTGTGGCCAATTTAGTAAATCCTTTCAAGTATCAGATGACACAGGGCTAAATAGAATTGCTTTTTTCTCTCTGGAGTGAATGTTTTGCAAGTGAACGCAGCTTATACATGTCTGAAAACAGATGAGCTAGAAGAAGAAGCTTGTCTATTGGTTGTTCTCTAATTTATAGCTGATGAGCATGAGGCTGTTATAAGATGCAGGAGTTTGGAGGGGCTTTCCACAGTACCACTACCTCACTGTGCATAATTAAAAGCCTGCTTTTGTTGACCTCTGTCTCAAAATAATGGCAAATGATTACTTCAGGGTACCGTTCAGTATTAACAGCTTGCTTTCAGTATTGGCTCTGAACCGTCAGTTCCATTTCAACTGGGTAATAACGGCCATTTGTGCGTCATCTTGTCTCAAAGGACCTTTTGCCATCAGACATCAGTCCTCCAGCATAGCTTCTCCTGGGTGGCAAATTCCCTGTAAGATATAATTATTCACAGCAGGCCACGGTTAGTTTCATGCCTGTAAGATGCATGTCACCTGTTGTTCACGCAGCCAAACATCCATACCAGGCCCGGCTGCTCCCCCAACTCTTCCTGTGCCTACGTCTTTGATCAATAATTCTGTGGCTACCCGTCAGCCATCAATATGTGCAGAAGAGAGGGGCCCCATTGTCATCTAATTACAGGCCTACTGCTCTATGACTGAGCCAGTGCCTGGGCGAGTGTGATTAAAAGTCAGCTGGAGCATGCTAGCGGTTCTTTCAACTGGAACCAACAGCTTGGAAACACAGCGCAGCCAAACAAAGCTCTGTTCAGCACGCTCCGGCTGGGCCTGAGGTTTTAAGCGTTATTGGTGGTGACGTTCCTCTCGGATGGGGGTTCACAGAAGTTGGAAGTAACGTGATCAAGCACCTAATTTGTGATGAAATTGAGAGCACCTGTGACATCTGGAAGGGCTGAAGCTGATCGTATACGAGTTCATCTTTAGAGCCAGAGCAGCCAAACTGTTGGACAATAGCTTCATGAGAGGGACAGCGGCCGGTGAGGACACACGTGAGGAGCCAAGACCATTGTTTGTCTTGAATCAAGAAAAGGACAGCAAACACAATAGGATCTTGAGAGCTTGGATTAATATGCTTGCATGTCCATCTGGTTTTATACCTCCGTGCCGGCGATAACTGTGGCCAGAGGCATTATATTTTCAAATTGTTTGTCCATCCTGTTCTCATGAACTCAGGAGCGGCTGGACGGAATTTCTTCACATTTGGCAAAAACATTCACTTGGACTTGAGGATGAACTAATTAGAATTTGGTGGGCAAAGGTCAAAGGTGAAGGTCACAAAACACATTTGTGGCTGTAACTCAAGAATTCATGCTAATTATGACAAAAGTTTACACAAACATTCAATAGAATAAGATAACAAAAAGTTCAACTTCCCAGTGACATTATGTTGTTCTGCAAAAGCGCTTTGCCATTATTCATCGCCATAATTCAGGAACAGAAGAAGATTCCGATCATATTTTATGGTCAGATACTGAACTGGTGACACACCTTGCAACTATGGAGATTGTGTGGATCCTCTGTTCTGCCAGGTTAAATGTGTGTATCAAGCACATAAGGCTTTATGTACAGACTGACATATCCTCCGTAACGTCACCCTCAGCTTTCCTGATCAGTTTTGAAGCTCAATGTGAAGGCTCTGGCCATCGCCATCAGTGCTTGACTCTGCATAACTGCTGGCTAATCCAAAAATTAGGAAAGAGTTGGAGTGTGAATGGAGCAGAGGCAGGTCATGCCAACATCTCTGGGCCGTGGATTCTCCTGTGACAGTACCAAGTGATCATTTGAAGTACCGCACTTTGGCACTTCCATGCAGGTTTTTATGGTGAAGTCCACATTTTACAATTTGTAACTTCTTTCCATTAAAATCCATATTTGAGGCATTGTCTCCTGTCATGACTTCTTCCAACTTTACAACTTTAACTCTAACCGTATTTCTAGTTG
>OMNN01028346.1:0-21204 GCA_900302755.1 Chromis chromis | reverse complement strand
TACAGTGACAGCAGCATGTCGGAAGCTCGGAGCTCTCTGGGAAGCATCTCCACCTTCATCCACGACGCTCAGGCCTACATGAAGGGTCAGCTGCAGTGTTCACCAGTGCAGGAGGATTTTCTCTGGGAGAGGTACCAGCTTTGAAAACTGTAGGGCGGCTGTGGCTCAGGTGGTAGAGCGGGTTGTCCACTGATCGCAAGGTTGGCAGTTCGATCCCCGGCCCCTCCGCATGCCGAAGTGTCCTTGGGCAAGACACTGAACCCGAAGTTGCTCCCAATGGCAGGCAGGCACCTTGCATGGAAGTCTGTCGCCATTGGTGTGTGAATGTGTGTGTGAATGGGAAACACATTGTAAAGCGCTTTGAGTACCACTAAGGTAGAAAGGTGCTATATAAATGCAGACCATTTACCATTTACCAATATAAAGTCCTGCATCTCTATGGACACAGCGCAACCATGACTAGAAGTAGAGAGAACACAAACATGTCTTCTGTTTAATGTAACAACGTTATAAAGCCATAAATAAGGTTTTGGAGAACAGGCTGGGTGCAGGTTCGAGACTCTCCACATTCATCCGTGATTTCAAACAGCACCTGCAGATCCAGAATGCATCAGGTTCTGTGTGTTCTTTATTAAAGTCTTTCCTCTCTTTGTTCTTCAGGTTGGCCGAGACTAAATCCACCGTGGTTAAAGCTCTGGCCGATGACTTCGACACACCGAGAGCCGTCAGCGCTCTGATGAATCTGGTTTATCACGGAAACTGCCAACTGCACCCTGTTTCTACGGTAACTCAGTGTGTCTGACGCAGCTGACCGACATTACTTAAAGGTTACAATAGAGCTAATTCTGATCTATAAATCAGTGTCACCAGCTAAAATGCCAAAGTTGTCCAGTGTGGTTAGTTAAAACTAAGATTTAGATTGCAGACTAACAAAAGTTGCAACCCAACCCACCCCTTGCTGGAAGGATGGTTTCACTGGTGTTGTGTTTCTGTTCAGTCTGATGGAAGTGTCCGGAGCCCTGCAGTGTTTGGAGCCATGATCACGTACATCAGAGAGGTCCTGGATGTGTTTGGGATCGATCTGCTGCACAATAAGGTCAGGACTGATGGATTATGTGCAGCAGGAGGGTGTATGTGGGACTGAGGCAAAATATACTGCAGTGTGTGCGATTGGTAAAGGAACAGTGCTTCAGTGATGTGTTTTTAATAGTGTTAGGGCAACAGTGGAGCTCTGTAGCTACAGGGGAGTAAGATAAATCAGGCTTTGATACACAGCCAAGAGCGCTGGGTTCATTTTAGAAGTGGGAAGTGTGTATGTGTGTGTTCTTTTTACGTACAACTTAAAAAGAAAGTGAGACATGGGCACAAAGCAGGGTTCCTATGTTGGGGTATCTGTGCATTCAATAGTTGTTAGTGGGATACATTCAATGTTCTTTCCTCTGTGCAGGAGGCTGATGTCCTGAGCAGCTCTGGCAGTCTGCAGGCCGTCGTGGAACAGCTGACACATTTCAGAAGCGAAGTTCGAGCGTTCGCACTCACTCGTCAAGATGACTCAACCACCGGATCCCCCAAGAAACCTGGACTTTACCCGGACAGAATCCCCCTCCTCAAAGCCTGCGACACCCTCAGAAATGACCTGGCACCCTTAGGTGTGCTGATAAAGGTATGCTGGGTTTGCTCACGTTTAAATGAAACTCTCACAGGGAAGCTGGACTGATGCACTTTTAATGTGTTTCCAGGATCGAGGAGCCACCTCCACGTGGGAGATAAAAGTGAGCCAGAGAGTCCAGGATAAAGGCCAGGAGACGCCCAGCTGAGATACTCCTACCTCTGAAACTGACCCTTTATTTTAGGCTTGTGGACTCAACTGAGAGACTTGAAAATAAAAGCTATCCTGATTTCATAACAACAGGAGCTAACTCTCAACTTCTTTCTTTCAAAGGTGTTTTTTGGTATGTATGCAGGGGATCACAGAAGGCTAAATGTTTTTCTCCACATTGTTTTTCTTTTTAAGGAACCTACCTATTTCCTGCCCCAGTGAATATCAGGACAACACTAGTCCTGTACTGATCTGACAAGACTATAATGCGGCCATATTTATAAATATATGATAAATTGTAAAAAAAAAAAAAAAAGAAAAAAAAAAAAGAAAAGAAAAAAGAAAAAATGCAACTTGAGTTTCTTTGATTATTTTTTATGAAACAAAAATTTTAAAAACATGGAATCCACTTTTCCTAGCACCCACAGGTGTTACCAGTACTGAACAACCTCCATTGTGGCTCTACATAGCATAGATATTTTACAACCTCTACAAATTGCATTTTTTTACTCAGCTCTAAAAAGGTATTTCACCATGCTGAATGCATCTTCCAACAACTTAGCCATACTGCATTTACTTTATTAATCAAGTATGTTATTTTTGCTCTTAATCTCTCCACTCTGGGTAAACACAGCTTGCAAACCCAGTTTTTGTTTTTTGTGTTCAGAGGGTTGATGAATCCAGTTTGTAATCAGTGTATAACCCTGGACTGTCCTGCATAAGAAATGTAGTGGGTGTTCTCACCAACACAAGAAGCTACTGATGCCTGCATACAAGCTGCAGCTACATTTATACCTTTTACACGTTGACGTTATAGCGACGTTATACACTGAAAATTATGGAGACAACACGTTAAGGACTGTGAAACTAATTCAAACCTTTAATTCTTTTGTAGTTTGTTTTCCCCAAAGCTGCTGCACCTGCTTTCGACCTGAACATGTAATTCTTCTATTAGTTGGTAAATGATTGATCAAAATTCCAGTCTGTAATGTAAAGCATACATATATCAGACATATCTCTAATGTGACTACAAGCACTGACAGTCTGGACGAGGCAGCTCTGTATTCAGTGCTGCAGGCTTCTGGCAGGCGGTTTCACGCCTTGAGGTGTAAAATCAACATGTTCCTGAGCTGCCATTCTTCAGTTCTGTGTTGTTGGCATATTGGACATATTGGATATACAGTGTGATTTGAATCATTTCCATGCTGGAATAATCCTCTTCTGCCAAGCTTCTGCAGACTGGGAGTGATCTTGTCAGCCAGTATTTCGGTTTATCCACAGACATTCACGGTGTCATCTGTAAATGTTATCTGCCCACCACCTTTTGGGAGCCCCATATTATACTGGCATAACCGTCACCTCTGTGCTTCACTGTCAGGACTATACCTTGGCAAGGACTACACCACACATTTGTGCCAGAACAATTTCCTCGTCTGTTTTTCAGAGCTAGATTGTGAAAGCAGTGCACTGTCCCTGGCGACATTGTGGGATTACGGCCACTGCAGCTCTGATTAGTGGTACTAAGTGTTACTGATTAGTGGCATGGCTCATTCTATACCTCCTGATTACTGCTGCAGCTTTGTTTTGACTGTTAACTTGTGTGTCAGTGATCACAGGTGTATTCAGTTTTGTTGCATTCCGTTTCTACTTTTTTATTTTCAGTACAGTCTTTTCAAAGTATTTGTTGTTAATGGTTGATAAGAGGAGATACTTGTCAACTTGCATAGGGCTGTACTCACTTCTTTTGTATACTGTAAATACTGTCTGGCATTTGAATTACATGATGCCACGGCCCGTTCTAGACTGTTGGTAAAACGTAGATCAAAAGTACATAATGGCTACACTTCCATTCCAAACTTATTGTTTAATTTAACACTGGAGAAAGTCTTAGATGTCTTTACACTGTTGTCATCTGGTCACTGCCCAGTACCAAAGAGTTGTCCAGAGTTGTTCATGTGTCAGGAGAGGCTCCAGATGACTGTGATCATTGCCATGATGCCATTCAGAACAGCAACCCCATAACTCATGTGAAAGCCATGGTCAGATCCATCTCTAGAGGAAAATCCACAGAGAGAGACTGACATTAATTCCTGTTTTTAAATCATCAAATGTATAAGTTACATCAGAAATAGTCGTGTGTTACCTGAAGCGTGCCAGTGTCAGCAGCGATGGGAACACCATGCCCGGCTCGTACGAGTCGAGGTAGGTGAAAATCCAGGAGAAGACACAGCAGATACATCCTACTAATGCAGACAGCACCAGGATACTCCAGAAACCTGCACAAACACACACCTTTTTACACACTTATGTTTGAGGCACATCTCAAGCAATATTATAGACAGATAAAACAGGTATCTACTGTACATGTAGCTTAATATGAAGCCAAAACTTGCATGAGGAAGATTAAAAATATCCAGATGGAGCAGTGGATCAATACTCACCCAGCATCCTCTGTTCAGTCCCATCCTCTGCTCTCACTCTCTCTGCTCGCAGCTCTGAAACAGTCATCAATCAATATCACAACAATAGCAGCCTTGCAACTGGTGTAACAGCAAATCTAATACTGATCAGCATTTGTTAAAATGATGGATTTTACTACAGGGTACTGATTGAATCAGTGAGTGGGATTGTGTTCTTTCAGTTGTACTTTCAATTTCATTACAAGTAAAATAACCAGTAAGTGTTGCAAGTTCATTAAAAAGCAAGCAGAGCAAAGTAACAAAAAAAAATATTTAAAATGCCATTTAAGTTAGAAACCTGTGAATCAGCAAAATCTCCCGATATGTAGTGCAAAAGGTTAATAATAATCCTATTTAAAAGCATTTTAAAGTCACAACTTTACATATATAGCTATGTTAATTTAAACAGAAGATACTCGTGCTCAAAAAGAAGGGAGTGTACTCACTGTAATATTAATGTGGTTGTGGGTTAATCATAGAAAGAACGTGGAATGACATTACTGAGTTTAGAGGACAGTCTCACACTTTATATTCATTTTACTTTGAAATAACTTGACAGGGGTGCAGCTTTAATGTTAAAATGTAAACATTTCCGGGCTGGGCTGAGCCCCCAATGTGTCAACACCACAATAACGCCTCCTCAAATTGTAAGAGTGAGTGACCAAAGAAATATTTAGCCTCCAGCCATTCATTAAAAAAAGCATGATGGCGACCTTGTGCCACCCCAGTGTGAATAATGTCCGTTCCTTTACTGGTTATTACTAAAGTTTAACAACCATTTAAACCAATTTCAGTGAAGTGCTGCAGTTTAGAAACACTGTGTGCGCGTGACACAAGACCACATGCATGCGCTTACCTTTGATTATGGGGTACACGAGCGCGCAGAAACAACCGACAGCGGCCACAGTCACCGCGGAGACGAGCACCGACAGCAGGACGGCGGCCCGAGGTCTGGATCCATTCCGGTGGGTGACCGGCCTCCCAGCGGGTCCGTCTCCGGTCATTCCTCTCACTGAGTCTGGACTATCCTCTGACGAGCCTCCGAAACTTTCTCTGAAAACCTCTCTGCCTCTCTGTCTGCTCGGCTTTCTGTTGCACAAACGTGTCTTTACACAACATGGAAGAACTTATGAATTAACAGACTTTTAAAAAAAGTCCGACTGCAATTGTTCAACTCTGCATGTTTAACCCGTCCCGTCTAGAACCAGGAACTGTCAGAGCCAATATTTGTGCCTTCGCCCACTTCCGCACACAAAATTGTCCCTCAGGCGGTTCCGTCGGTGTAGTTTAAACGTTATTCAACTGATGTGAACAAAGTAAGTAACTAAGAAAAGCCTAATTATTATTTATTGATTAATTAAAAATAATTCATGTATCAATTGATTTTCAATGTAAAATGTGCATTTAGATAATTATCTACATAATAATACTGAGGAAAAAAGCTCAATGGATTCTTCAATTATAAACACCCTAAATAACCACCAGGAGGCGAACACATTATAGATCTCATATTAGCTTTTATTTTGACAGGTTCGCTACAGCGTAGACAGGACTGCGTACGTTTAATTTGAAAACCGTAGAGAGGAAGAGGTGTAGCAGGTTTGTTGCTGTCAACACATCTTCAGACGCCACAAAGCTCATCGGCTGATTACTGCAGCTCCACACTGACGGTAAATAACTACCTGACCGTGCTGTGACTTTAATGATGTTTATATGAAACTCAACATTTCCGGAGCTTAACGGTCCGTTAGCTTGTCCTGGTCGCGTGCTCTCAGTCGTGTATCATGAGGCTAATTTGTTGATTTGTTACACTGCGGTGAAATGCTGTAGCTAAGCTAAGCGTAACTTCAACCATTCTCGACACTTTGAAGATAAATTCTCCCAAAAGTACAGCAGCCATTCGTAAAAATACGTATTCGTCTGCTGACATATTGCTAAATCAACCGTACCAGTCCGCTAGGCAGACTGCTAATGCGTTTGAAACATTCGTCAGCTATTATGGCTAAGTTAGCCTGTTAGCTTTTGTACAAAAACAGCAAAAATCGTGTGAAATGTTTTCTTTAGCTGACTTGTTAAGTCAAAGTAAAGGAACTCGGATACCTGAATGCTCACTTGTTGCTTTTATCAGTGCACTATCAGTAGCTACATTGCTAGCTTCAATACTGCCTCCTGCCTGTGTGGAGAGAGATACGCCAAACTCCACTCACATTTCTGTCAGTTTTACGTGTCATTTCCAAATTGTCCTTTGCGTCTTTCTTTCCTGTATAGTGTACAATATTTTCCTAATCATACGGCTCCCTTTGAAAATTCTGCCTACATTAAAACCCCCACTAATTTCGTGTTAATAAAAATGTATAGTGAACATTATGGAAGTCACATCAGCTGTCATTGACGTGACTTCCACTGGTAGATATTACTGTGCAGTTTTACTTTGTCAGGTGTGAACTGGTGTCATGTTGGTGTCATGTCTAGCTGCTGGACCTGCAATGATGGATTAATTAATTAGTTGTCAACTGTTAAATTAATCATCAGCTATTTTGATAATTGGTTAATCTGTTTGAGTCATTTTTTTGAGGGAAAAAAAGTCTCAATCTCCTCATTCTAGCTGTTTAAATGTGATTATTCTGGTTTCTTTCATCCTCTATGAAAGCAAACTGAATATCTTTGGATTGTGGACAATTTTCTGACATTTTTTAGACCAAGCTACTGACTGATTTATCAACAAAATAATTAATGGATTAATCGATGGTGAAAATACTCTTTAGTTGCAGTTCTAGTTTCCACTGGTGCCATCAAAACCCAAATCATTTCATACCAGGAAGGCGGTGGTGATGTCAGGGTTAGAGAAGCAGGTTTGTTACTGGATGGTGGCCTCCAGCAAGGTCCTACAACAACAGACTGCCCTGATGAAGGTGGCAAACAGATCAGACTGTTGTAGTGGGCAGCATGAAAGGAGAACAATGCTTTTGAAACTACCCTGGTGAAAAAATAGATTCCATATTTGTAGTTTTCCTTGTGGCTCATTGAGGTAATTATCATGTGCAATACCAACCTGATGCAGTGAGCCTGAGGCCTTTACTACCAACAAGCTACCCAGGATGTCTGGCTCAGCTGTTAGACAAATCTGGCTATCAACCTGTTACATCAACCCATGGTTTCTAAATCTATTTTTCACATAAAGGGGGGCGGCACCAGATGACTAATCATAAACTAGGACAGGTCTAGAGCTGTATATGTCTCACCAAATAGCATGTAACCCAATATGAGGAAACTAAAGATATATTACAGGCTAAAAGCAATGCAGTTACTGCAGCCGAAGCAGAAAGGAAAGCTGAGAAAACACAGCCGACTGTAAATGCTTAAGGTAATAGGGTTATCAGTATCAATAATCACTGCTTCATCATCACAGCACAAGTAGATCTGACTGTGATTGTAGTTGGATATTTCATTAGATTAATTTATTGCCTAGATTGATTATTATCGAGTGTGAGCCCTATTCTTTTAGCTGCAGCCCTGGTGGTCTCTGTTTCAGGATTATATCGTCATATAAAGCCCTTTAAAACAATTACATGACTTTGACATTACTTTCAGTTCTAAAAACTCTTATCTACCCCTCTCACTATCTGGCATCAAGTTCCGCTGAATTTTTATACACATTGATTTGTTATCTCGAACGTCAGGGCAGGTCAGGTGTGCAGCACAAGTTACCCGCCGATGTATCCTGATAGAACGTGAACCATCGTTGTTGCTCTGAAAACCCAGAGTTAAACCTGAAGGCAGCTACATCTGCATTAGCATTACTGCTTTTGATTGGTTCCTCTCAGGGCTGTGGAGTTTAAACATAATAAAGTTCCCTCTTTCCCCCTCAAAAGCAAGAAATATCAACATTTTAAATTACATTAGTGGACTCGGCATGTAAAGCATCCACCAAATGTTAGTCTGTAAATGTAGAGTGTGACTTTCTGATGAGAAATGATGCAACTGATGCATCATTTTCCACTGAAATGAGAACTGTGGTTTCTAAGAGCAGTTAACTGAGGACATTTGGTCATTTAAGAGCTGTTCTCAGAGTCTACTTAGAGCAACCTGAACATCTGCATCCATCTCATGCACACTGATTGGTTCCAGTTTGTTGGGGGAAGACAACATGCATTAAGCCTCGGCTGGAGAACACTGTGGTTTCACTGTCAACCCCTACACCACCATGTAGTTAAGTAGCTATGCAGCGACGTGATGCTTGGAACAAAACTAGCTAAAACCCCCATATTAACAGAATAATTACATAACGTCTTTGTCCTTAATGGCAACTAGCTTCAGGCCTCGTTCCTCTCTGGTGTGTTTGTCCCATGAAATATTGTGCATTACACACCCTGGAGTGTATTCTCCTAAAACTATCGCACAATGATGCTGCTGCAGTTATATTTATGTACGTCTGTGTGAGAGCGAAAGCAGCTGCACGTACGCATCTGCATAGTATTATGGTATGTCTGCAGCGATTTGTTAATGCACTCTGCAATTCAGGCCGAACCCTTTAACATCCGGTCTATTAGACATGTAGGGGGGAGTGCGGTATGTCAGAGTTTTTGTAGAAATGATAACAGCAGTGTGTTTCTCTGTGCCGTTTGTCCGCAGTATAGTTTTCCCGGGAACCACTTCCCAACCCCCTGGAGCAAATTTTGACTAAGCTGCTTTTCTCAGCAGTGAGAGAAATGAGGAATGAAGGGGGCTGGGAGCTGCTGGATCCTGCTCGTATGTACACAAAGTGGCTGTGTGTGTGCACAGAGGGCTGTATCGCGACACGACGATCCTCGAGCGATGACACCTGCTGACCTGCAGACAGGTGTCATCGCTGGGTGGGGCTGAGCAGAGCACCGGATGCTGGTGTCAATCCCGGTGGAACCAAAGCAAGGATACAGCTAGTGGTTATTTTTATTGCCAATTAGCCTGTGAATGATGTTCTTGTTAAACAGGCTGATGGTTCGATTATTAAAGTTAAAGGAATTGGCAAAAATGGAATCAAAATGTCTGCACCACACCTTGTCAGGAGTCAGAAATCCCAAACTATTCATGGTGTCATTATATAAAACAATACTCCTACTTTGGAGGATCTTTAGAAATGACTCACATGATTAATTGATTATTTAAACAGCTGCGGCTGTGAAGCTAACAGACAGGTTTAACTCAGCCTGGTGAGCTGCGTCATCGTCGAGAGAGATGTGACTGCAGGAAACACGAGCATAGTAAGATAGTAGCTGATAGGTAGAGGTATGCTGACTGGCTGACTGAACAGCTGACTGACTTTTTTCATGCCAGATAGTCATAACAAAAGCCTTGGTTAGGTAGTTTTAAAATTAGCATTTAAAAAGTTGATTAAATGAGACTAATCCCAAATGTGCCTTTGTGGTGCTGCCTCCAGTTCCAGCACACAGTCGTCTCTCTGTTCTCCTGCAGTGGATGTACAAGTGAAGCAGAATCTATTGGACCTTTACCTGAGGAAAGGCACGAAAAAGCTAATCGACAAGCATCAACATAATCCTTGACTTCGGAAATAGTAATTTGCTACAACATTCCCAATTAAAGGTCAACTTACCAGCTCTTTATGGGTCTTTGAGCCACATCACATGGCCTTCATCATCACATGGAAATTACTCATTGTCACTGAAATGATCTTTTGACATGTGACTGCAGAGCAAGATTTATCTGCTAAATGATTTAATTAATCATTCAGATTGTTGCAGGTTAATCTCCTGCTTCAGCATTAAGCTTTACAGTTGACCTGGGAACTAAAATGAGGCGAATAAATCTGACTTTTCAGTCGACTAATGAGCTTTATGATGTAGAGCTTTAAACCACATCTTCATCAGCTGTTATCTGCTGGCGTTTTTCAGTTGTTGTGGACGTCTCATCACATTTGGCTGGGTAAATTTAAAAGTGCATCATCTTCATCTCCGCCTCAGTCCTGGGTTCACACCAAAATAGGGGTTTTGTGACGCCAAAATTGCACTTGAAGCTCCAGGCTGCATGTTAACCGAGCCAGTGATGAAGAAAAACATTTAATCACAATGACTAACACAATGGTAGGGCTGCAAAATTAAACAGACACTAATCACAGTTTTGGTTTCCTGCAATTAAATGAATATGATCAACTGCAGAATTGACGTTTAAAAGCTTGTCGCTCCTACAAAACAGCCCGTGTAGATAAAACCAACGTTTTGTAGCAGATCTTTTTTAGTTTGAAATTCTACAGCATGTAAAGCCGCCATGTTTTTTTCCAGTATTGGTAACACGGGTGCGCAAGACAGTCAGCGTTTAGGAGCACACAATACCATAATTGATCAATTAAACTAAACCCATCAATGTAAACTGAAGATAACACTAAATAATAAGACATTTGACCCTTTAAGACCAAGTGCGTCGTCGGCGACTCTTTCCGCAAGCACACTTTGGACTACCGTAATTATGTCAGGTTTTGCGCTATCAGAAAAAATCCAACGTATTCCTGGGGGGGTACGAATGAAATTACCATAATGATACTATAATGGCTGTAAAGCTTTACAGCTATCAAAGCTCGCGAAGCCCTTTGTTCCCAGGGAAAACACACACAGCTGTAGAATGGAGAATTGTTCTCCTGTACATAGTGTTTCAATTTTATGGCCTGTTTTTGCTCATTTAGAGCCAAAGACTCACAAATTTGAGACAGGATTTGAGGTTTGCAGTGTAACATCAGGTGGATTCTTTAGAGCTGCAAGTAATTTCAAAGACATTCATTATTGTATGGGTGTTTGTATCGCTATATAATCCTAAAACAGAAGCTAATAAAGTACTACAGCCTTGTACTTTCTGACCTTGTAAGATTAGCAGTAAGCCTACTTCATGGTGTGAGTGACATTTTTAATGTTTGGTCCCTTTTTACTCCAGAATCCATTTTACAAGGAGAGGATTGCAGCTGAAGGAATGCTGTCTAACAAACTGAATTCATCCTCCACATCAGCATGGAAATAGTTGAATTGGGCGACTTAATCATTTATTCTTTAAAGAATTAGTCTTTTTTGTGAGCAGCATAAAAGGAAAACACGCGGAATTTCGTTATACAATCTTGCGTTGCATAATCATAATTAAACACAATCTTGAATGAGTGCATCAAAGCAGTTTATACATAATTCTAACATTAATCAGATCACGCCTTCGATGAGGCTGTGATACTGATAAGCTTCATAACTCAGTAGTCAGTTTTTTGTCTGGACTGATTCGTAGAAATGCTTTCTAAAAACGTTGCTTCACATGTGCTGCTGGTTCTTAGCGGTTTCCGTTTTACTGTCGAATCATCTAAAAATGAGCTCATGGTCAGGTGGTTTGTCGTTGGCTCTCTGCCGTGACCTACATGAACTGCTGTGTGACAATAACGGGGTTGTGTTCAGGAAAATACAAAGAAAAGAAAAGAAAAGAGGTACCAGTTCCTGTTCACGTCTTCTAAAAAACCCTACCTAACGTCCTCCCTGACAGCTTCTTGGTTAGTGACCAAAAGGCCGACTGTGTGATAGCAGTTGTTTGTGTGTTTGGTCAGCTGCAATAGGCTGGCTGTGTCTGTTGGTTAGTAGCGATATTTATTTAAAGCAACATGCTGTCAGCCAGCATAACATCACACAGCAGAGAGAGAACAGAGGCTCTGTGTGTGTGTGTGTGTGTGTGTGAAAGAGAGAGCGGGGTGAATAAGTGGGGGTAGGGAGATAAAAGAGGAAGTATGCAGAAAACGGAGAGAGAGTTAATATGTGAGAAGAGGAAGAGATGTGCAGTCATTAATTTGAAGCAGTTCCATTATGCTGCTGGCTAGTTTGCTGTTGGAGCTGCTGGGGGCACGACTTGAATGCAAACTGCAGTCATCGCTGTGGTTTACGTTCAATAGTCATCACATCAAAGGAGCACGGCCACAGAGAGGAATGAATTTCATCCTTCGTTCAGATGCGTGGTTTTCCCTCTGCCTTGCTTAGAAAGCATCAGTGCACCGTTCTAAATACACATTTCCGTGGCACTCTGACAAGAGCGAATTGTCTCACAGTGATTTTGTTACTCTGCACATCTCCGGTCACTGTTCAGTCTGTCGTAGTGTGAGTGTTGCCTCTTCTGTTGTTGTTTCCTTGTTGCTGGACTGTAAGAGGCAACCCAGCAACTCAGTATATAGTATAGTTCATGATGGTAACACCGATGATACACTTTTTCCTTGTTCCAGCTGTTTAACTAATAAATCTACCCTCTGGCTGACCGAGAGAAAAAAAGACAGTTATTAATTCTTCTAACTGATATCGCAGTTGTGATTTGATTTGCAATATCATTGTGTGCTGAACTGAGGTCACGCGTCAGTTCAGTGTTCACTGTGTAATAGATTTAAAATGTGTGATGAAGCATCGTCACATGAGACACGATCAAAAGCTTATCTGAGCGAGAAACTGTAATGTCAGATTCTCAGCTGCCCGATGGTTGATGAATGTATTATGTGCCACTTACAGTTCTGTCGGGGTAAAAATGACCGAATCTAAGCTTACAATCATGATATTTAATCAAAATCACTTTATTCTGCATGTCTCATTCAAACATTGGCCAAAAATACACCATTTGCTCGAGCCAGATTCTGTAAAATACAAAAAACAATAAAGGCTATGTTCCTCGGTGCAACTGGAAAGTCATTAGTAACTCAGCTGCAACCAACCAACAGTCACCTGACAAAGATTCCTGGACTTCTCGGTTGAAGTGCAGGCAGTGTTTAAACACAGCAGATATCAGACAAGTAGTGAAATATCTACAGTGTGTACAGCCACCATGTTTTTTTCCAGTATTGGTAACACCGGTGGACAAGAAAGTCAGCGTTTAGGAGCACACAAAGCCGTAATTGTTCAATTAAACTAAACCCACCAATGTAAGTTGAAGATAACACTAAATAATAAGACGGTTTATTGTGCAACTGACTCAGTGGGATGGTGGAGCACGGAGGCAGCGAGGAGTTCAAGTCGTGGCTGAGTAGGACTGAGGAAGAGGCACATACTGTATTTAAACCATAGACGGACTTCTAGTCTATAAGTGGATTTATATGGGATCAAATTCAACGTCATGTCACGCCTCGTACTGATCACCCCAAATTTAACCATCTAACCAGTCAGCTTGGCAGGCGAGGAGGGGAAGCCATTTTTCATCACAAGAGTTCGAAACTAGTTTTATTTACAAAATAAAGAACCTCACTTTGCCTTAAAGCTCTAAAAAGAAACTAATTTCTCTGGAAATGAGTCACTTTTCTCTGTTACAGCAGCGGGTGGGTGAGGTCTGAGTTAAGCCAGTGCTCTGACTGTAGGAACAGACTCTGCAAATAGAACTCTATCAACTGGTGATTGCACCACAAGAATGTTTGAGGAACATAGCAGACAAGTTTTACATTTTAGATTTGCCATGTTGGTTTTTGAGGTGTAATATACAGTCAGTCAGTTTGGAGTCAACTCCCAGTAAACAATAAATAAGTTGGGCCGAGTTGGGTGGATTTCAAGCTGTGAAAAATAATGGATTCATCCTAGACCGCTCTTGATGTAATGCTTTTCTAGTATGAAAGTAACACCAGTGATCGTCCAACCAGTGTGAATTTGGCCAGATGAAAGTCAGTCGACCTGGAGAGCCCGACTGTAACCCTCACAAAACATTAGAAGCTACTTTTCTAGATGTCTTGTGTATCATTTTACAGATATTTCCCAACCCTACCTCTGTGGCTTCTATCATTATTTTGTTTTGCACAGCCGGTCAATAGTCAGTGATACACTTGTCCGTTGGCATCACTTTCAGTCGATGCACAAACTGTGGTAGCTGTCATTTGGAGAGTTTTTTCACGTCAGTCAAAATGCCAGTTATTTATATGAATCTAACGCCCTGTACAGCTGTGTCTTCACCAGGCCTGGCAACGTTTCTATCAGTGTTGTTGGTGTGGTGGACAAGAAGTTTGGATCCAGGCTAATCCACAGCATTATAATCTCATTTCCTTGTCACTGAGGTAAACTGACCCTAAAAGCCTTTTCTCACTCACTCCAGCGGTGTCTTACCTTACAGACAGGAGTGCTTTGAATGAACTCACCCTTTAAATGCAGTACAGTTAGTTTATGCTTCCACAGTTAATCATGGGAATCCACGCCATGCAGCTCGTCCTCTCCATACATCTGCTTACATTTCATGCATGTAGTTGTAGCTCAGCAGAATGATCTAGATGTGATGTCTTGTCCGTATACACCTTCTGAACCCTGGCCGTTTTTTTGCTCCTGTCACATTTTTACTTTTACTGACGGGCTCATTTTTCTCTTCAATATAAAGTCAAGCACGGGTATGGAAACAGCACAACCATGACCAGAAGTAGAGAGAACTCAGTAAATGCCTTTGGTGCAGTAGAACAACATTATAATGCTATAAATCATCAAAAAGTAGATTAGTGTCAACAGGTATTAGCAATGGTGGTAGAAAAGGTATCTGTACATACTATAGATATTTTACTGCTTCCATTTTTAATTAGTTTCCATACTATACTGTATATTAATTTATCTAAGTGTTGGTCACAGCTGAGTCACTATTAGCCTCATTGTTGTGCCAAAGAATGCAGAATTTTTAGTTTTTTACAGAAACTGTTTTGTGCAAATGGTTGATTTTTGGCAAATTTTCAAATAAGACATGTAGAAAAAAATATCACAATTTTAAGCTCAGTGGCACGTCACAGATAAATTCCATTTAAGGACCGTCACAAAGTCAATCATTTTACGTATCTTCTTGTTTTTACTGCCATTTTGTGTTGCTGTCTTTCTTATTGAAGATAACAGGCCTTTCAAACCGACTGACTGGTTCTGTGGTCCAGAGGGTTAACCCCTTAACGCCTCTTGTCACAAACTCGCATCATACCGCTTGCATTCAGACTGCAGCCGAGATAGCATATGCATTCCCCCAATGCCGGTTTGTGCATATTCAATACGTACCTAGGAACCTTTTGCAAGCACTGGCTTCTCGTAGGACCGGTCATAGTGGCGTTTGTGGCATCAATAACAAATGTTTACCATTAATGCCTGTTGCATCATACCTTTATATCTATTCTATGTGCTACAGACAAATTAACAATCTTCACTTAATGTAGCATCAGCTTGAAAACAAAAACATCATTTTTTTTATATCATTGTAAATAAATTCAAGCGTCAAGGGGTTAAAATGTTTTATTCAGCGTCAAAAGATGCAGTCAGGAATGTTTTCGCCACCTAAATTTTATGCTAAAGATGCAACCAGTTGTTTTTATTGTTGACTCAACTCTTCATTCTCTCTGAGTTCCTTTAAAGTCCTGACATTTGCAAACCACAGGATGTTCGGCTCGTAGTTCAAATGTGTTCAACCCCAGCTGACCTGAAGTGTCTTGTCTCTTGCAGGCTCCTGCTCTGTGTGTGTATGTGTGAGTGTTTCTGAGACGTCGCTGTGCAGTGTGTGTGAGAGGGTGCGTGTCGCGCCGATCTGCAGTGTGTGTGATGTCTTCAGAGCTGCTGGTAGATTTGGGTGATGAGCCTGCGACTGCACAGTTAGGACAGCTGAAGCTGGCCACCTTCGAGGACCAGCAGTGGCCCGCTGATGAGTCTACTCTCAGCAAGTCAGGTGAGAAGGATTTATACACGCACATCTGCACGCAGCATTGTGTTTGTACATGTAGAGTGGTGATATGAAGGGATATTGGGAGGTCGACAAAAGCCAAAATTGTTCTTTTTTTCCTGAAAATGTCCTCACTGCAAGCTCTGGAACTTCCAAATACACATCACATGCACACATAGAGAACCAAGCTCAACCTGCTGACTTGATTCTGAATATTTTGGACAAAAAGGAAATGTAAAAGAGACGCTGTCGTTCAGACTAGCAGCTGCTTAACCAAACATTCTGATGTTCCTCTTTTGAAACTGTTCTGTTCCCAATGCAACCACAAATCTCAAACCTTGCTTTCACATTGTGGTCAGTGCCAGTAAATTTATGTAGATAATAAATGTGGTGCTTTCAGGCTGTGTATTCATCCACATCCATACTCATATTCACATTCACTCTAGCATGTTTGCACTAAATGCCGTCTGCACAATTTTTGATCTTCACACTATGTAGATAATCGTATATAACTGTGTATATAACTGTTTATCTATCTATCTATCTATCTATCTATCTATCTATCTATCTATCTATCTATCTATCTATCTATCTATCTATCTATCTATCATTTCTAAACATGCCTAAATTGTCTCAAACACTAGCTCTGAATACACCATTCTAATATCTATATTTCTGCATTTTTTTCACTAATCTCTCAGTCTGTGCTGACATCATGCAGTAGGAACACTGAGCACTAATACTGTTTGGCATTTTTTAATTACAACGGCAAACATGCACAATGAGCTTATTACTCCCCAGTGATGTGACACTACGTGACTAGGATACTGTGTTTTTTCTGTTTTCTGAATTTCTGCATGGGTGTATGTGTGTGTTTCAGAAACAGACATTTCCCAGCGCTTCGATGCAGGTTCCCCCCACCTGCCCTGGGACCATCCTTTCTATGACATCGCCAGGCATCAGATCATTGAAGTGGCGGGTCAGTTCTCCAATCACAAACCTCTGTCATTCACCCTCTGAACCCCAAACAGTTTCTGAGCATTTATTTGCCTCGGTTGCATTTTGGGGCCCATTTTTCACTGCAAATGTCTTCTGTGTGGAGAGTGGCATAAACTAAAGCTAAATCTCGTTTATTATTGTTGTCATTTTCTTATTAAAAAAAAGGGAATAGAAACTTGAATCAACATCATTTTCCCAAGTGCCCTCAAGTTTTATCAATACTGAGGAAAAAGGCTTCTTATGTAACAGATATTTCATTCATTCATTCACATGTTTACAACCTCTACAAACTTGGCGTTCACTGTACTCTAGATAGATGTTTCATCATGCTGAGTGTATCTTCCAACAACTTGCTCCTCTGTAAACCCTTTCCCAGCCATGCTGCATTTGTTTTATTGATCCAGTATGTTTTCTTTTCCTCTCTCTGCTTGCATTTCACACATGATTAGTTCAAGGACTGCTGAAAATCTGACATTTCTTTCTGTTTTTACAGTTCCTGTCTCTGTTAAATTCTGTCATTTTTACGATTTTGTAAAGATATCATATGTTTCAAACCTGCCAGCTTGTTTTGGAGTCCAGAAAGTTAATGACTGAAATAGTCTTACATTTATCCTTTACCTTTACTTCTTCAGTCTGAGGTTTGTGATTACATTTGGACTGCTTGTGAGAGTCATAACGGTGATTCCTTGTCTGTGTCTGCAGGTGATGATAACTTTGGCAGGAAGGTGATAGTGTTTAATGCCTGCCGGATGCCTCCACAGCACCAGCTGGACCATCACAAGCTGCTGATGTAAGTAACCTCATTGGTTGGTCAGAAACCTCTGCCTCCGGATTCTCATCACATGACAAGTGTGTGTTTTCATTTAAGGAGAAGTAGGATTTACTGAGATGGCAACTTTTAGTTTTAAGTGGGTTTTTTGTGCATCACTTGCATATCTGTTAATGTGTCGACAACACACACTGTGCTGTCTGTGGATCTACTGTGGGCTGTTACAGCTCTGTGGGTGGTAACAAGTGATCCAGTGGGAAATTAAGCAGTGTTGTGGTTAGCTAGTCAACATTGTTTACTCTGTATAAAGAAACAGGACGTGTTCCTCAGAAGTTTTTGAAGGAAGCTGTTTGTTTTTGTTTTTTTCACATTTTCTTTGTCTTCACCACATCAGTGTGAGAATGTGCTTCCTTGGTAAACCTGGGCAAGATTATGGAGTATAGAGGATATTATATATACACTTAAATGGCATCAATGTGTTTGTTTCTTTCAGGTATCTTAAAGGAACACTGGATCAGTATGTGGAAAGTGACTACACTCTGATCTATTTCCATCATGGGCTGACCAGTGAAAACAAACCTTCTCTCAGCTGGCTACGAGACGCGTACAGAGAGTTTGACAGAAAGTAAGCTTAATAATATCACTGCACATGTGCACAAGCATTTACTTACTTAGTATCATATCTTACCTGACTGAGGTCTCTTAGTCTGGCCTCAATTCATCACTTATGTCTCCTTAATATTCACTGTGGACTCTGTTTTTATGGAGGCACACGTATCAGCGATACGTATCATCATACAGAGCTTTGTGCTGCTGATTTAAATGATCAAAGTGACAACGATTGCAAACCTCTTCTGGCAGAGTACCTGTGTTTGGTCAACATCATCCTTTCTGTAGACAAAATATTTCTACGTTGTGTTTCTTTTTGCGACCAAATCTTCCTTTTCAATGTTTCTCTCCTGTTCCTTGCTTATTTTGCTGTGAACACGTCAACAAACTGAGTGTCTTTTAAATACATTTAGAAACAAATACTGTGTGTCCACATCTCAGTGTCAGTTCTAAAACAATATATCATGAAGCCCTAATCAGGATACTACAGAATAGCCAGACACATCTCTACATATGCATGCTTCCACTCACTTTACCACTTTGAGCTTGTATTGACATTACAGACATCAAATCTGCAGTCATGTGTCCTTATATGGAAGAATTGTTGATGTCATTCACCCACAAGATTTCTCTTGCTTTGACTATATTGCACTATACATCGTTTTAGAGGTCATCAAAACAATTTCCAATGATGAAAAAATAAGATTTGGGGTTGCTGAAACAAGTATTTGACGTAGACTCCTGATGTAACTGTTGTTGTTCTGCATTTTGTGTAAAAAACCTGTGTGAAACATGACCAAGCAGCAAAATCCACCTCCGAATTAAAAGCACTCTCTCAGTGGTTGTTTTCAAAGTGAGTAACATTTACTATAAGTGAAAAACCCTGCATGAATCAGTGAAATGAGGCTCCTATGAGAGGAATATAGTAGATGAGACCACACTGTACTGTACATTATGTCACAATATCTGCTCTGTGCTTTCAGGTATAAAAAGAACATCAAGGCCCTGTACATCGTCCATCCCACCATGTTCATCAAGACTCTGCTGATCCTCTTCAAACCAATTATCAGGTTTGTTTGTTTGTTTATATAAACATCCAGATGTGTTTGCTAATAGACTTTCTAGGATTTAAATACAACTCAATAGGTTGTACCTCGAGTAATCAAGGCGGGGCCAAAGTACAACAATATTTTCTTCATTTGTGGGTGTGTCCTTGAAATTTTTATTCGGCTATCTTGGCTTGTTAGCGGACTGGTGTTGTGAAACTTGCTAAGACTGGTACTTAGAACATCACAAAACACAAGCTGTTCATAGCTGCACGTATGATCAATATTTGGTCAAATGATACTGATATTCAACAGCAGTACTCCAGAGTTGGAGGTTTATAGCTCAGAGATTTTCTAAAAATCACATTATGTGATCTGCTCTTAAAAATAAAAAATAGATAAATATAGATATTTGTTATTCTGGACCCAGTATGACTTAGTATTAGATGGCAGCCATATTCCAGCTTTTCTTTATATCCCACAGCTCTCAGCATAAAATGTTTAGCGCTAGATGTTGCCATATTAATATTTTGGATGCTACCAGACGTATTAACACATCTACGTCACATAGTTAGCAGCACTGACCTCCAGCACAGTGCTACAGTTCATTACACAGCTGAGTATTACTCTGTCTGGTCAGATGCGTCCTTCATGTGCTTCACTGTGGGATAATCCTGCTGTTGAACAATCCCTGGCACGATTCAATCGGCACCGTTATGAGTTTCACTGATAAGAAAACTAAGCCAACAAAATGAAAATAGCACAGCAGTGCTCAGTTCATTCGGTCAGCATTTACAGCATGAAACTGTGTGAATACCTTTGTTACTTTTACATGACACTTGAGCTCCTGTGGTTTTAACAAACTTTGTACCACTGAACCCCGAACAGTTTCTGGGCCTTTATTTGCTCCTGTCCTGTTTTTCGTCACTGAGGGCTCATTTTTCACTGCTAGTATAAAGTCCAAACTTCTATAGAGAGCAGATTATTATTATTATTTTAGTCTGTTTCTTGGAAATAGTTTATTTTTGGCAGTTTTTTTTTTTGTAAATGAGCCACTTAGAACACAATCATTTTTGATGAAATGTCAAGATTTTAAGCATAGATTTGGTTATTTTTCCTGATGGATGAGTGGTTCAGGACTTTCAGAAAGTTGACAATCCAAAGATTCTTTCTGTTTTTCCCATTTCTGACTGATAAATAACATGCCTTACAAACCCGCTATGACGTGGCTCTAGTAACACCTAGTGGCAGTTATAGAAAAATACAACAACGCTGGCAGTTGTGTGTCTTTAACAAATTTCCTTCAGCTCTTATGAGATATGTAACAAAGCTGAGTCAACCCTGCAGCATTAAATTGGTCAGTGGAAAGTGAGCTGCTCTTGTTACTCTGACTCACAGAGGATGGTCTCACTCTGCTCCAGCTGGAAATATAAGCTAAAGGTAGCATGCTTCACATTTCACCTGCTGCAAGTTGTTCATTCCAGTAAAACCTGACAAACGGCTAGCAAGACGATGCTTACTGAGAGTACTGAAGTGTTGTTTGCTGATGTGCAACAGTAATAAGCAACATGCCTACCAGCCCAACACATGCATTACCACTAGTCTGTCATTAATTATATATCCCAGAGCTGTAAGCTTTCTGCACTAATTGTTTCTGTGAGTTGGTTTTATTACTAACAGCAACATGTTTTTCTAACAAAATAAGCTGTAGTTATGAAATCTTAAATGTTTTTAAAATGTAATCAGCAGTACTTTGTCTAAATAGAATAAACAAACATTACGGAAAACAAGTTGTTGTCTAAAACTGGTCAAAGTCTGGATTAAATCAGGACTGATCTTAGCATGATTATTACTGCTAACCTG
>OMNN01028345.1:3003-26801 GCA_900302755.1 Chromis chromis | reverse complement strand
GTGTGTGTGTGCGTAGTGTGACAGTAAGTAAGGAAATCATTATTTGTGCAGTGTATTCTAAATGTTGAAGCAAATTTAATTAGAGGGAGGGGGGTAAAATTAGAGTGGAGCTCTGTTCAGTAATAACAGTCATTGTAGCCTGTGATTGTGGCAGCAATGCCAATTTCAGGTGCTATCACACTTTAGTTTTACACCAACTGCTTGCAAAACAAATTTATTCAAATTTCACCTACTGCTATAAAATATTCAAGTGTATTATTTGGACCTCCAGGTAGGGAGGAGAAAGTAGGCTGTTTGGAAAATAACTTGAGGGTCAAAGAGTCAAAGTTAAACGTCTGAGGTTACATCGAAACTGACACTGAACACTGCGTTGACTGTGTTTCATTCCTCAAACATTCATTGGGTAAAATTCATATCAACAAACAGCAGCACCATGTAAATATAAATGAGGAGAAACACCGACTGCACCTCTTTAACATCTATTAAGCTCAGTTTGCTGAAATTTAATGGAAAAAATATATGACAATCTATTTTTATTATGACGAAAAATAGAGGGAGAATGCAGTCAGTTTAATCATCAGCATGGTAGTGTAATGTTGGGGCATATGCTTGAATGATCATGATGTCCTCACACAGATGGTAATAAGAGTGCTGGAGATGGGCCAACAGCCCATGACAGTGCTCATGCTTTCTTTGTGAACAAAGAACCCAAATGCCTCAGGTGCTTGTCCTCTTTGCTATTAAAGTAGAGCTTGTGGCCTTCCTGGATATCGGTTTGTCCAATGTTCTTCCAGCGTACGTAACAGAGCCCTCGGATGTTCCAGTGGTATCTGTTCACCTCATGTGTCACTTCTTCTAGCTTCTAGCTCTTAATGTCTTCATGCTCAGAGTGCCAATGGTGATGTTGTTTCTGGCACAGATGCTGCTCCTCCTGCTTCTAAAGCTGACTCTGTCACTCTTTATACGACATCATTTGTAAACATACTGTATATGCTGTTTTGGGAGTCACTGGTAATGAACCTATTCTGCTGTTTATGTATGAGAACGTGATCCAAGATGGCAAAGCTGTGCTCCTCTGAGTTTATTAAATAACTGCAGAATCAGACATTACTTCATTCATTTAATAACTTGTCCCAGGATCGATCAGGATCTAACAGGGTCATTCCACTTCAATTCACTAAATGCAGCACGCCTGAGCATCTCCAGATTGACAGATTTTTTTTTTTTAAAGTGGTGAATATTGATTAAGTTGACCATGACTAAAATCTGGGGTCATAGGTAACATTAGTTTTTGAGTTAACAATTCATATAGAGGGGTGGGGGGCATGTCAATTTTTGCACAATTTTCTTTGCACAAATCTGTGCAGCAATGTTTGAAGTGTATTAACCTAAGAAATAATGTAGCTGGCTCATGTAGGCTCGTTGCTATATGCATGTGGTCTTTAATGGTACAACCTTGCTTTGACAGAATAAAAAAAAATATCCATGTTTTTCTCTATTCCGATATTTCACCAACCATCAAACCTTTATCTTTCACCCTTGAAGGCTACATTTCTTTCCCTGTGATTGGCACCAATAAGAGCTTTAAAATGTAGAGTATAGTGCCAGTCAGAGACTTACTTTATGAGAAAAATATGGACGTGATTGCTTATGGTTTCACCTATCATACCTGCTCAATGCATGTTCAAATATTGGCCATGAATGCAAAAAAACGTAATTTCAATAATTTATTTCTCATAAAGTATGTCTCTGACTGGCACCACACTGGTAAGCTTCTATTGGTGCCATTTGTCAAAAGACTCAAAACCTCTTTTGTTTCACGTAACAATAGCTCTCTCCAACACCTGTGGAAAAATACTAGGTAGGTAGGTAGGTGGGTACTAATGAAATAGTTGTGTGAGCGCTGGGCATGTTTCTTGCTCAAACTGGCTTTAAAGATGTACAATATGTGCATCCAGTTTAGTTGAAAACCTGCAGGATCAGGGGTTAGAGTTCTTGTAAGATTCTCCCTTAACAAATGGTCCACACAGAGTCTGGGATTCATCAGGTGTACATTTTAACTGATCCTCTGCGTACATTTTTAAATTACGACTGATAATATTGTTTAGGACACGGAATTCTATGAAAAAACTCATTATTCTGTGTTAAGAACCAGACTCTCATTATAAACAATATATCAAGGTCTCCTTTTCTCTACATACAACAGGTCTGTACAAAGTGTCCTCACTGCTGAATGCTAACGGTGCAGTCAGAAGCTGAAGATCACACAAAGCTGAGAAAAATATTCTAGTTGCATTCCCTTCAAGGACTCTCTCTTCAAAGTCCAATCTATCCTCAAAGCACAGACACTGTTCTATTGATACCTGCTTTGTAAGGAAATCAAGGCGTTTTTATTTTTTTACATGGTCAGAGAGAGCAGTTGTGTCCTGTGTGTGTCTATGTTTGTGCATTTCACACTCCACGCTGTATGTGTGTGTGAGCATGGGTGAGTGCATGAGCTCCACTGAAATGCTTTCTTTCTCTGCCTGTAAGACTTCAGTCAAGCAGGTTAAAGAGATGCCTGACAGGCTCTGGATGACAGCCGCATGCCAACGAATACACACTCATACACATTTTTTTGTCTTCTTCTCTGTCTGTGTCTTTTTTCCCCTATTGCTGAAAACTCCAGCAGTCTAGCAGAGGAACAGCCTACTAAACATGCAGAGACAGCAGTGAAGGACACTAACCTCTTGACCCCAATATCCTGCCTCCATTACAGTCCTAGAATAGTACATGGCTACCCCTCAGCTGACGGACATCTTCTGTTTTTCTCCACACCCACTGCTCGCATGCCTCTGAATTGTCTGGGAGTGGAGGTGAAAGGTGAAGTAAATAGATTCTTATTAAAAATACATCCCATACAGGATCTACTTAGTTATAATTGTGTATGATGTATCACTTAACTTATCACCACTTGGAGAGTGGAGAGATTTATTTAGGGATAATCATCATTATCCAGTATAATTCCTGGATTAGGACTTATTAGGGAAGTACTTATTGTCATTTTCTTATGGTTCATTTGAGAACATGAATGTCAAAATGAAGAAACTGGATCTACTGGGAATGTATAAGTACTCAGTAATGTTAATTGCAATAAGACCATTATATTTTATATCTACAAATGAGACAATGGTGGGACCACTAGCAAGAGCTCTAGAAATAACAGGGCAACAAATACTACAGCAACTAAAGCTTTATACCAAAAATATTGATTGATTTTAGTAGCTGTACAGCACTTTGATTGAAAGCGCTTTGCAAATAAAATTATTATTAAAAATATAGTAGGATGATTACAGTGCTCACAGTGTACGTGTGGATTTGATCCTAGCCGAGCACAATGAGTTTGACAAAAGTAATTGACTGTGTTCAGCTTGTAATCAAAGCCGCTTTGATGCTTGCGGCATTTTATGAATCACAACGATTAATACTCTCCAGTCTTACTCCAGGCAACTGACTCACTGAGCAATCACACAGACCCAGAGGGCCCACAGCAGAGCAGCTCTGACTGCTCAAATAGTGGAGGGAAAGCGTTCCTAAGCTCTGTCTCAGAGCTGCACAAAGAGCTTTCATTTATTTGGATTCGCTTTGGAGCACTAAACACTGTTTGGGCACAACTGAATTCTAAAATATGTTCACACTTGTCTCATACATAGACTGTTAAATAATGTTTCCTTATTCATGACATGATTGTGATGGAGCGTAAGCCCAGCTGCACTGAGTGGTTGAAGGGTTGAACACTATTATCAGTCCAAACAAAAGATTGTCTGACCTACAGGGAATCATCTGAAGGGGACAAAAGAAGACAGTAGCAATACTTAGCAACAATAACAGGGTAACAACTGGGTAGGAATGATTATTTCTTTGAAGATAGAGAGAGATTAGGTACAGATTAACACAACAACATGGTTGCACCTACATGGTTGAGGTCACTCATAAAACTGTGCTGAATAAGTACTGGAATGTTGGTGCTCAGGTGTTTCATAGTCTGATCTTGTGAATGTGACATTTGCAAATTGTTTTTCATTAAAGGTTGCTACACACTGAGGTTTGAAGTGACCACAGTCACTGCTTGACTCTAAAACATGACTTGTGAATTTGACAATTTGCCTATTTTTTAATATTCTTTTTGATCTAAATATGCCTTTAAACCAATTCTGATGTTTCTTTTATACATTTCTTGTGTTAATAGTGCTAAACCTGATAATGGTCAAAAAAGAATTTCTACAGCAAGTTCCATGATAATACATTCTGAAATAAGTGAATATGGTTGAAACAAAAGGCTAGATGTCGCTGATACCAATAATTGTAGATACTCAAAATCCCCAGATTATGAATCCTATAGCTTTAGGACAATGTATGCAAAATGTAAAGTAAGTTGAAGTTACTACATCACTACATACCTGTATTTTGAGTTATTCTATCCCCAGATGGATAGTCCCTGGGTTGCACAATAAAAGAATAAACATAACTTCTCAAAATGTATAAATCTGATTTGCAAAAGTTTTGACATGAGGCTCAGTACCTGCTACATGTTGCTTGAACCGCACTGATGCAACCTCTAGCAGTAAACTCTTCACTGAACCTTGATTCTTAGCTGGTGGCTAAAAGGTGATGATAGCACAGGACAGAACGACACATTGATCAGTGAACAACCACTGCATTGACTGTGACATGCCTGGCCTTTGCAAAAGCTGTGAGCAAAATAACCTTGGCACAGTTATCACCTTACATCTAACACAGGAGCAGAAATGTTGCCTGTTTTTTTCTCCAAGCATCCAAGCAGGTCGTATAATAAAGATAGTTACAGCTTCTTTTTAGTATTCACAACTAAGAACAGTATGCTTTTATATGTTGTCTCTCTCTTATTGATGCATTCACCCAATTAGATTCTTGTTCCAGCCTCATCCTGCCCTAATGTTCTACTAAACAGTATGCAAATGGGTTGTGTCCCTGTGCTGTTAAATATTTGATCAACCAGCCAAGTGTATCATTCCATAACTCTAGATACTGTTATTGTGATATTTGTGTACATTATGACTTCTGTTAAATTATTTATTCATTCATTGCTGTGTATCAGACTCAGGGCTCTCAGATGGAGACATCCTAGACCCCTGGACAGTACAGAAGACAGTTCCTTCCTCCCATGTTTGTCTGGTCAGATACATTCAAAGAACCTTAAGGAACTTGAAAGATTCATACAGAGGCTGCAGATGCTTTTGTAAGCTGTGATTATTTGAAACAGTTCAGAAATAATGAGGAAAACTGAATGGGATGTCTGCTACAGTAAACATCAAAGGGGATTAGAAAAGTATTACAGATAATTTTGAATTCTTTTGAATTATTCTTTTTTTGTTCTGCCAGTGAACTAAATGTTCTTGTTTGTTGTGGAGTAAACAGATGACTGATTTACATAACAAAACAACAGAGTAGATGTAAGGTAAAAGACGTAGAAGACAAATGTTGGGTTATTATCGTAGTAAGAGACTGATGAATGATTGTCAACAAAAGTCGATTCAAGAACTTGGAAGAGCTTCACAAGGTCAGTGCATCAAGAGCCACCAAGTACAGACGTCTTCAGGTAAGAGGCTGCAACTGTCACATTCCTAATATCAAGACACTCCTGAACCAGAGACAATGTCAGAAGCATCTTATCTGGTCTAAGGAGAGAAAGAACTGGACTGTTGATCAGTGGTCCAAAGTCCTCTTTTCAGATGAAAGTAAATTTAGCATTTCATTTGGAAATCAAGGTCCTACAGTCTGTCAGAAGAGTGGAGAGGCACAGAATCCAAGGTGTTTGAAGTTCAGTGTGAAGTTTCTGCAGTCTGTGATGATATGGGGTGCCATGTTATCTGCAGGTGCCAAATTCCATTTGGGTTCTTTGTTTTATTTATTTATTTATTTTTTTTAATGTAATTGCCCTCTGTTTATCCAGAGTAGATTCAAAATTCAAGATTGCTTTTATTGTCATTGTATAGAAAATACAACGAAATTGTGTGTACTCATCTAGTTAAAGTGCTTCAAAAAAAGATACATACAATACAATCACACACAACTACAAAAAGACAGTTACACACACCCATACCCGCACATTAATTAAAAAAAAGTATAAAAAATTAAAAAGTACAAAATAGATTTATACATTAAAAGGGATTAAAAGAGATTGTATTTGGAGGTGTACTTTTATAGTCTGTTCAGGGTGCGTATTGCTGTGGGGAAAAAGCTGTGTTTAAGTCTAAAAAGCTGTGTCTAAGTAGACATACATATCTGGAAAAATACAAATGATCAAGAGCATTTAGTAGTAGACACTATAATCACAGAATGTAATGAAACTTACGGCCTCTAGGGGTCACTAGCAAGGTTTTAGACAACTCCTGCTTTACTTCAAAAATGGTCAAAACCAGTGAAAAATACACAATCTGTTAGCACAATTACACATCTTTGTTATTCTCAGTTGCAGCAGGCACACTGAGGCCTCAAACTAAGGTGTCAGGCATCAGCTTCAGCTCCTAGCTCACATTCAGAACATTGCACAGAGGAACAGACAATAAAACTGTTGAGTTGTCTGGTAGCAACAAACCACAGGTGCTGATCTTGTATTTGTTGCTCTGTGTTGACACTTCAAATCTCCTACGGGCACAAGACGTGTGTCTAGTGATGCTTTATTTGTCCTGGGCTTTGAAGTGATTAAACAAATCTCTGCAGACTCGAAGGTAATTTGCTTCACTCTCTGCTCATGCCATTCACAGCAGGGGTACTACAGAGAATAGGGCTGAATGACGGAGGTTCATTTTAATCTGCATTGCCAACTGTGTCATGTGAACCTGTTGCCTCTCTCACAGGGTCTTCAAAACAAGTTTTGAAATGAGCAGATTAATCACATTTGTCAACCTTTGCTGTGCTCCAGCACATTCCAGCTGCCCTAAAGCACTGACTAAGTAGACCTAGTATCCTTATTACTACACTGCACTATGATTTATTGTTTTTATGACTCTTCTTTCACACCTATAAGCACAGTGAGGGGGCTCCTGATGCTGACAGTCCTTTTTTATGCACAAGCCAGACCGCATTTACATTTCACACTGTAATCCCCCCGTTGAAGCAGCCACACAGGGGCTCCGTTAATTGGCTCTCCGCTGCTCTGTGCATAAGCTGATAGCGCCATCAAACATTCAGACGGCCCACATTACTCAGCAGAAAAAAAGAAACAACCATTGAAGCTCACACCTTTTGGTCTAAACACAGTTATGTCTGTACAAGTTGCTGACCCAGCACCTTCCAAAGCTCTGGTCAGTTTCACACTTTAAGTTTCACAAAGCTTGAAATGTAAAAAAAAAAACATAGAACCACAAATAATAGAGGATCATTCCACTTAATTAAGTCATTGTTGTTCATTCAGCCTAAAAAAACACACAAATTAGGCTACATATTTGCCTCAAAGGGCTGTACAGTGCAAAAGCAAAGCAACAGTAAAAACAAAAATTGCATCATCATTTTAGTTGCTTATGACATCTTTCGTACCAAAGTAATTGCTGGTACCAACAACACTGTGGGGATGTCTTTGCTGACATGACTATTAAGTGTTGTGTCGATATCTAGGACAGTGGTTCCCATAGTCAAAAAGGGGGACCAGACATTGAGCTCCAGTTACTGGCGTTTCGCACTTCTCAGCATCTCTGGGAAAGTTTGCTCCAGGGTGCTGGAAACAAGGCTCCAATTGACTGTTGAAGCTCAAATCCAGGAGGAACAATTAGGCCGCAGAAAAGTAGAGCAGCTCTTTACCCTTGCAGCATTGCTGGGAGGGTCAACATGTGTTTTGTGGACTTGGAAAAGGCATACGACATGTCCCCTGAGGGGCCCTGTGGGGGGTACTGTGGAAGTATGGGGTACCAGGACATCCAGTCCTTGTACAACCAAACTGAGAGCTGTGTTCCATCCTTGGCACAAAGTCAAACCCATTTCCATGCAGGTGGTGTTGGACTCCACCTGCATAACAAGTGCAGCACTTTAGCAGAGCAGTGTGTGTCTACACAGATGTGTTTAGGCAGAGTGTTGCACTTTGGCAGCAATCAGCAAATGTGGGAGATAAACAAAACTGAAACAAGCATCAGTCAGATGATGAGACAGGTGGTAACCAAGCCTATTCAGATTATCCAAACTACTTTAAATGGAGGTCAGACTAAATGTAAGCACACCTGAAGTTCATCAACGTAGAGGAAATTCCCTGTACTGTCTCAAGTAGAAATCCTTCACAGAGTCCCTTCCTGCTTCAATTTGGACCTACTGTACATGAGCTAGTAATCATTTAACTGTTCACCTTCGTTTCTTTAGTTTTTAGGTTTGTCGTGTTTTGATCAGGACTCTTAGACTCTTGTTGGACTTCTTTGCAGCTGATACAAGTTGTAATAACCTGGACGTTTGCATTTACAAATTGAATTATCTCTGTGTAGTTCTTTGAGAACTATGATGAAAGGCAAGAGTTTTTGAGGCATCAGTACAGTCAGTCTCTTTTAGTTCCCTCGGATAAACTCTTAACATGAATCTTGAAAATATACATACAGCTCCACGACTGTGTGCGTCTGTTTTGTCTGTACAGTCTGAGGACTTTCTAAAGGCCAGTCTTCAGGCTCATTCAGACCCTTTGTCCTTGCTATCAGTACTTGTTCAGTTTGGGGTTGAGGGTGTCTACTCTGAGCTCTCTTCTAAGGTTTTCAGAACCTTGAGCCTTTCGTTCTGTTTCGAACATTTAGAAATCACTTGGAACACATGTGGGGAGAACGCAATAACAGGAAAACTTGACACTATAATGCAAACAGCAGACAGACACAGTTATAAATGACTTGGGTAACACAGTGGAGCATTTAGCAGCTTAAGGACAGACTGTATCTGAGAAGTTGATAGAGACCAAAAACAGAGCTGAAAAGTAGGTGGAATGACACTGTTCATATTAGAAATAGACATTTTGACCTAAATATCACAGGCACCAGTGACCAAGGAGCTAAATAATGTACACTCTCACCAAGAACAGCAAGTAGTAATCGGCCCTTGATGAAGCACTGTTAAATCATAATATTAAAACATAATTATATCTTCTCTTGATTTTGAATTCAAGTAGTCTGCTAATCCCTCAGTACCACCCCAAGCTGATATTTAGAGTCCAAAACAAAATGCCAGTGTGTCACTATCAAGTGGAACATGAAGTAGAGTCTCCTTTCCACCTATTAATCATTAATAACAGCGTAGTACCTGTCAACACCAAAAGCTGCCAGAAATTGCATTGATTACTGCTGACACAGACAAGCCTCGCCTCATTTCGATTTTGGCTGCTGTTGCGGTTTTTCTGCAAACTGTGACATTGACAGAGACACCGTTCCTTCAGTGCACAATATAGATTCACGCCAAGTATTCCAATAATCATGTGGAATGAAAGGAATTACCTGAAAGGTGGTGTCATTCAATAACCCCCTGGTCACAGGATCATGCAACAATGAAGATGATTGACAGTAAAGTCTTGGTTTAATGGTTGATCCATCAATCCTCAGGGCAAGGAGAACATATCAGCACTATTGAATATTCTCATATATTTGAATTTCCATGCGTTAATCCATTACAACTAATATCTCACATAACATTGATGTGACTGATTTTCAGTCTTTGGCATTTTCAAAATTGCAATGGTTTGCCAAAGCAACACTTCAGCTAGAAAACACACTGTAAGTCGATTCATTTACATCTGTGAGTTCAGTGAATAAAACCTTTATGTTTTTAGAGGGATTAGTTCACAGCACTGTTAAGAAACGCAGATAAAACATGACAACAACACCTCAAACAGTATCAGCTACTCCACAGACTTACTTACATTGAACAAAAAATGTTTAAAATGGGATTCACATCAGAAACCTGTCCTCACTACACACAGAAATATGTTGATAGCCATGCTCAACCTGGCATTGTACACTAATTAAATGATTTTGGAAAGGCATTAATGAGGCATTATTCCTCTTCCTGGGCTTCCATTATCCACCTCCCTGCTCACGAGGAGACATATCAACTTGAACAAGAAAAACAACAGATTACTGGCTGTAATTAGAACAACACTGTCCTCGTCAGCTGGAAATCAAGGAACACCAAGCAAAGTAGAAATTGGAAAAAGTTGCTCAGAAATAACATCTCTACACAAAATGTAACCATCTCCATCCAAAACATCCAACACAACTGATCCATACTCCACCCAATCATTTTCAATTATTTCCCACTAATTTACTCATTAGTCTACTTTAGTTGGCTGACTACCGACCATACCTCCACGTGCATACATACCAGATCAACTCAGCACTGACATCTAACGTCACTTTGCTCTTTTGTTTCCTGGCCAGACTCGCATTAATTGTTGTCTTGTATTTATTGTTTTGTTTTTCCCATATTGTCCTATCAATGTTCTGTCTTTTGTCTTGAAATAAAAATTTTAAAAGTAAAAAAAAACAGATACCTATGCAGTTTAAATGTTAAGTGTCTGCAGGTAAATTTCACACTGTAGTGAAGGGAAACAAATCGTAGCTGATCACCAGTACTCTAAATGGAGTGATCTGGGGTTAAAGTATTAAGAAAAACGCTGACCTAATTCTTTAAATATATTACAGAGACATAGACATCATGTTGTAGTGCTGCTTTGATTAATGTTTGATACAAGTGAAGTCAGAGGGAGATAGGAGCCTTTAGCTGTAGGACTGTATCTGGCTGTGCTCCAGGATCACACTACAACCACAGTCAGAGCAGCAGATGTTACCAGTTGTCTTCATTATTGATGCTTGAGTTGCTTCTGGAGTCTAAACTGTGACATGGAAAACATCTAGACACATCCAGCAGAATGTGTCTTCCTGGGATGAGCTCACTTAATGCTGCAGCAGTAAAAAGCATTTGTTCACCTCACCAGGGAGTTGATGTTAACGCAGCACGGGACAAGCACATGTGGTTTCTCATCTCTTGGTTTCAAACACAACTATTCCATGTTAATGAACTCATAGATTACACCAAATAATCCCCAGCTCTGCATTTGGCAGCATGTGGGACAGTTTATCTTGCTCTGGCGTTGGTGATCCTTGGATCCTTCTTGGCCTCTCAGGCTAACACTCTTGCCAGTACAGGGCTCACAGGTTTCCACCCACACTCTTTGAAAAGGTCGTGAAGAACAGTAGAGCTATGATCCTGGGACTTCAAGTTCCAGACTGACACACAACTATCAACTGGGGTGGCTGTGGCTGAGGTGGTAGAGCGGGGTGTGCACTGATCGCAAGATTGGCGGTTCAAAGTGTCCTTGGGCAAGACACTGAACCCCAAGTTGCTCCCAATGGCAGGCAGGAACCTTGCATGGAAGCTCTGTCACCATTTGTGTGTGAATGTGTGTGTGGATGGGTGAATGTGAAACACTTTGTAAAGCGCTTTGAGTACCACTGAGGTAGAAAGGCGCTATATAAGTGCAGACCATTTAATCTACCATTTACAACTGATGGTGAAGGCAGTTCATTCAGCTGGTGTTCTACTTCACTGTCAAGAGCTCTCGTTAACTTCTTCATTTAAAAGGTATGTCAATCTCTGTATCTGCTTTGTGCAAATGGTGCAGCTTGAAAAGCACAATGAGAGGCAGGCTTCATTACTATAAACACACACATTGTTTTATGTATTTATTTCTAACACAATCCCACACACACCGTCCTGCTCCTGGAGATACTCATAAGAGCACCAAATAAAAACAAACCAAACTGTTTTATTTGGGATTCAAAAAAAACTTCTTGCTCAGCTAATCTGCAGGTCTGCTTGGATTCACAGTGGCCTGGAAACATCAGCAAGCACCTTTTAACACAATAGAAATCTTGTATATGTGCCCATTAACCCATTTACAGAGCCAGGGCTGCGTACCAACACTGTATATATTTTCAGCGCACACAGAATGGCCAGCTAGCAGAATGTAAGAGGATGTTCACTGAGTTGAGAAAAAACGTGTTGGATTACAGTCACTGACTTTAGCTTTAAAGTATTAACATTTTCTGTTTCTTTATACATCAACTCCATTACAATTCAACTATGTAGTTATGTTGCTCTGCCTTTCTTTTTAAAGTACCCCAAAAGTGCCAAGCTCCTGCAGACTGGGAGTCATCTTGTCAGCCATTATTTAGGTACATTCACAGACATTCATAGTGCATCGGTCATCTCCATATCATCACTCACCCACTGTGCTTCACTGTCAGGGCTATGCATTCACTGTTATAGTCCTGGCCAGGTTTTTGCTCAACACTAAATATTGTGATATTACACTATACGGTACCTGCCTCTCCCACCACGGACCTGTTTTAGTAGGAAAAGCTGACTGTAAACTCTGTTTTCAAGAAATGTTGACAGGTACCTTTGGCTGTCAGACTCCAACAAATGCTACTTCGGCTTGATTTACTTCAGCTTAGAACAACAGGGTCTAAGTATGTACTGATCCCACATATCTTTTGTTTTGTTTTCCCTGAAAATGGCATTTTCAGCAGGAACCTACAGGTTTGAGAAGCAGATGAACACAGTCTGTTTTAGCCTTTTCATAGAATTCGTTTGCTGACAATAAGAAAAAAAAAAAAAAAAAAAAAAAAGCCTTATACTTTAAACATATACAGTGGCAAGTGAACAAGTGCTATTTCAGGTCAAACCCCATATCAGTCACCTTAACATATTTGTGTTCTTAAGACAAAAAGACTTCAAGCTTATGTTTTGAATGACTGACATGCTTATCTGACACCAAGCCCCCTGTGACTTTATCTGTCAGTCAGACACTCCTCTGCTCTCAGCAAGCACTAATCCCTTCTCTTTATAAACTCACTGTTACATCATGCTTGTTTATTATGTTCTATTACTGGGGTTGCTACCAGTGATGCTTCTATCCCCTTTAAAAGACGGAGAATGATCTATTAATAACAGGGGAGTCAGAGCACCGTGTTGAGAAAGGTGTGAAAAGAAAATAGCATCTCCTTCTAGTCTCAGTTGAACTTTATCTGTGTGTATGTCTGTGAGTGTGCTAGCCTCTTTATCAGTGTCTAAAAGTTGCATCAGCCAGTTGTTGTTGCTGCTTCAGGCTTCGCGGTTGCCCGAGATTCACCCTCTTTCAGTTCCGAGGCTGTCTGAGCAGGCAGCAAGAGAATGCAACACGAAGGCAATCCAAGTGCTCCAAACACTGGATTCAAACCTCAGCATCAAGTACTGCTGGGTTCTGGAAGGAACTGAGTCCAAAAAGAGTCACAGCAACATTCAGAGTGGTCTCCTAGATTTTAGCAGTGGCTTCATTCTAACACTTAATGACAGGATGGCTCATATCATTACCTGGGCACAGATTACAGAAGAATCCATCCCAGTTGTAACTGAACAGTGGTTTGTCTAAACTTTCTGCTCCAAAAATTCCTCAGATGTTAAAAAATAAGGTAAACCCAGACACGTATGGTACTGCAGTTTGAATTAAAACATGAGATATTATATATGTGTTTAACACTAACACTAAAAAGAATCTACACTATAGAAAAATCTGCAAATAAATCATCTTACACTAAAGGTAAGCATATGTATTCTCTAAATTCGTCCTTGAGACAGCACTTCTCTCCAGACATGGTATCCTAGACTTACCAGGGTATTCACCCAGGAGGACGTGAACCCTTAGAGGCCAAAGTTGGGGAACACAAGTCTGTGTGTGCAGTAACATAGCTGTCTGATGGGCATGGATGTGTATCTGTGGCTGTCTTAAGGTACGCATATAGTTAATCCCCTGGACCAGTGTTACACAGCGTAGACACGGTGAACCATTTGGTGACAACTAAGCAAAGGTCAGGCACTGATTAATCTGGCTGAAAGCTCAAGTAAGACCTAGTATCACATGGTTACAATCAATTATAACGATGCAAAGATAGTTTTGCAAGAACTACTACTACCACTACTGCAATAAAGAAATGTGAATCTAAACCAACATAAACCTGCCTCAAATTGCTAGTCTTTTGTCATGAATGTATCACACCAGTGTTAAATACAGACTACTACCTCCCCAGCTGTGAGGATGGGACAATGGAAGCTACATTATTCACAAATAATAACAAAGAAAACCAATAATAATCAGAATTTTGAGCCAAAGCTACTTTCTGCAAGTTTTCTGAGGGACAATATTACTGACATTATTCCTGCCTTCAAGGCCGGTGCATGTAGTATTGACTCCATCACTTCTAGTACATTATGTATGAGATTGACGTGTGACTGCACAGTGCAGCTTTTATTCATGAAGCTGGAATCCTGAAGGCTGACCGTAGAGCTCACCTCACAACCGATCCTGCTGGTCCACTGTGGGAGTCTGCTTCTTCCAATATACTCTATAATACTTGGCTTTTTAAACACATGCAAATGATTCTTTTGTGTGCTGGGTGACACAGCTTATAATCACTGCACAGCTAGTTGTGCTTCAGCTTCCACTCGAATTCTTCAAAACAAAAATGTTCCTATCAAAGTCCAAAAAGGTTGATTTTCACATGTGTCACAGTTCATCTGACTGCCTTAAGATAACTAATGGTAAGCCTTGTTAGACCAATGACACCACCCACTATGCTTTGTTACTGTGTATCGTTGAATATCAAAAGAACTGACTGTGTGGAGACCAACAAAAATGTTTTGCTCTGGGGCATCCTGTTAAAATAATCCAGCTATGAATAATATTACCTGAACAACCTGAAGAATGTCTGAATCTCTTCTTTTTGTTATTTTTACTGCATCACTGCCAACATCTAGCTATACCACTGACAAACCTAACTCGTAAAATCCAAGTCTAGTCCAAGATCAAACATCATATTCAATAGAGATCTTCATAGATTTTTTTTTATTAGTCTAAGACTTGGTTTAAATGCATGATTGGGAAATTCCCTGACAATGTGGTTAGATTAGACACTGATGCATCAGCATGTGAGAAACATTTTAGTGCTGTACCTGTGCAGCCGGTTTTAGCTGATCAGATCAGGGTTAGCTCCCTCCAGAGGGTGGAAACATAAATCTGAGGGGTTGAAAGATAACTGATGGGCAAGAATCTTTTCTCCTACATCAAATAAATGTAGTGAAGGGCGCCCTGATAGCCTAGCGATTATGTCGCGTGACCCACGTGCAGAGAGGTAGCGGTTGTGCCGGGTTCGAGTCTGACCTCGGCCATTTACCGCATGTCCTTCCCCACTCTCTCCCGTTTCTAACTCTATCCACTGTCCTGTCCTCTCTAATAATAAAGGCATGGAAAGGCCAAAAATAAATCTTTTTAAAAAATGTAGTGAAGAGAAAAGTGCATTAAATATTTTCCTCTGAGAGGTATTACAGTTTAAATAAATTAGCATGAAATGAAAATAATCATGTTAAGTACAAGTACTTCAAAATTCCTTTAAAGCAGTACTAGGGTTCATGTACTTAGTCACTTTCACCGGTGGTTTTGGCTTAATGTATGATTTTGTGTCAAGTCTTGCTGCTCTATTTCTAGTGTTTGCACTGTTGTAGAGTTAAGCTCTTCAGTCTCAGAGCAAGGGATGTGGCCAGATAGGCCGCATGGTGTAACATCGTATTGACAACAACAGTGCTCCATGTCATGCAACTTCTTTATCTAACATCTGTCCTGAGAGAAAATGAAGTGTTCCACAATAATACATAATGTCATGCATTTGCACACAGTATTACATCCTCTGGTTAACCTTGACCACATGCTGCATATAACATGTTGAGGCTGGTTTGAAGCTGTAAAGATCTGATTTGCAACTTTGGCCTGTTTTTCTGTGATTTTTGCAAATATAGGGGGAAATCTGTGCATGCAAATTACAAGAGTAACTTTTGCTAATGAATATTTTAGTTGCAGCTACTGAACAGAAAAATCAGTTTTATGGAAGATGGAATGAGTGTTATTTTTCAGTTAATAAATTATCATTTTAACCATTTTCATCTGTAGGTAAGCACTAAAACGTGCATTGAATCTGGTTATTGACACAACCACCAATGTTGGGCTTGTTTGACATTTAAAAAAAAAAGCAAACATTAAATCGTCTTTGAAACAGTGATTTGATTTGGAACAAAAGTTTCAGGAAGCTGATGTCAGACACTGGACAGTTATGCAAAAGGCCTAAAGGAGGGGAGCATTACTACTTTCTGAGGCCAACAGTAATTCTTCCACGGAACAATGTTGCATCTATTAATATTGATGTTAAATTAACATTACATGTACATAAACTATTAATTACATTTTTAATGCAGTTCACTGACCTTAGCCACGCTGTCTCAACCTTAAAGGGGTATTCCACTGTTTTAGACTGGTTTAAGACAAATAAAGAAAAAAAAAGAATGGTCTAAATCAAACCAGCAGGCAGCCCTTTCCTGGTTTTGAGGTTTCTAGTATGGGTTAGCTTAGTATGGGTTAAGGGAGGTCCACCTTCCTTAATACAGTTCAAGTTGAGGTGTGTGATGCTGCTCTGATGTCATTCTGGGGACCACAGAAAACTGAGCTGCATGACTGTGATTGACTGTGATGTATAAATCAAGGGAGTACCCCTGTCATTTGAGCATCATCTGAAAATGTCATATGCAAGTCATTCTGTTGGTGACTGCATTCAACAACAGTAACAGCAGTAGAGAGTCACAAACAGACAAATCCTAAAAACAACAGTATGCAATGCAAAACAAACAAAAACCCATTTCTAATTACAATTGTTTAACTACATGAGTTTCATCATTCCACAGAACAAAAAATAAAACAGTTTATGTGTACATATCCTTTTTTAAAGATTTATTTTTGGCCTTTTTATGCCTTTATTAGATAGGACAGTGGATAGAGAGGGAAACGGGAGAAGAGTGGGGAAGGACATGCGGTAAATGCCCGAGGTCGGAATTGAACCCGGGACAACTGCTACGCCTTAGCATTTGGGTCAGGCGACATAACCGTTAGGCTATCGGGGCGCCCCCATGTACATATCCTTTTTGACTATAGATTTTAGATTTATACACTTCAGATTTTTTTAAGCAAGTTTTGTCTTTTGAATTTAATGTATTACAACATTCAACACTGATAAAAAAAAAACCAGCACCTAAATGCAGAGCTGATGAAGTTATGAAATGACACCTCTCAGCATAGCAACACTTACACTAATGGATCCTGCCTGCATCACAGTTTTCAATTATACTGTATTATTAAATTAAACATGATTACTGTGCCATTAGATGTGTTACTTTAACTAAGGTGAGATAAGCCAATCAAAGGCATTTTGTTTTCCCACACAGAGCTAGCCATTAGCATTAAGACGATTACGACCATCTGCAAAACCTGTTTAACTTTCACACTTGGAACTTACATGACAAATCTGAACATGAGACTTAAGTTTAAGCTGTTCAGGAACACACATCTGGGCAGAGACAGCTGTGGTCTGCAAGAGTCAGTCCATGTCACAGTTAGGTAGGTGTGGGACTAAACTCCAAATTTCATTCACTTTAATGAGGTAGAGAGTTAACAAAGTGAAAAATAGAGGATGTGATACAGGTTGGTGGCAATACTGTGCTTCCACTCCAAGAGAGAGACCAATAAATGAAAAATTTAAAAGGGCAGGCAGGGTTGAACATAATCCAGTTGTCACCAGAGTCTATATGGTGCCACTTATTATTGTGTATTAAAGTTGCTGGCAATCGATTACTTTGGTAGTTTTGTCACACATTCTTGAATAATTTTCACACAGAAGTAGTAGATGGAAACAGATGGATTCACTCTGGATAAACTACAGAGATCTGATGAAACACAGGCAACAATTGAAAGCACTGTGTGTATGACTGGTTGTGACCTACATGGAAGAGTCCTTTATTACATGTCCTTAACCCCCTTTGGACGACGATTAACATTACGGGCAGAGGTGGAAGATAAAATATTCCCTGCTGCCATTTTAACTCACCATTCTGGGCACCATTTTAAACTTAATGAAAGCACAGGATCTGCCTGTAATGAATATGGGCCTTCAGCAGGAAAGAATCGGCCTGAGAATTATCACATTTTGCACATTCCAGAAGCTGCTAACAGACAATTCAGCTGCTTTTAATGGCACCAGTTTGACAAAATGAGAGCAGCAGTACCTACCTGTAGCTGACATTACAGAAGTACATTTATGAGTTCATGAGTGTCACTAATCTGGCTGATTGAATTTCTTTCAGTCAACTTAGTTCACAAAGAGTCAGACAGTCAACAGTCTTGGTATGATTTCATTAGATCATTAAAAACATTTTTAGTTGCTTTCATTTTCACAAAAACTGCTGAATTTCACACTGAGTGGACAATTTGCAGAAGAAGGAAAAATCAGCTATAATTACTATTGAGGAGAAGGTAAAAAAATGAATGGATGAAACCCACTGACCATTATAGACAATATTAAAATCATTCCACCACCCCTACAGAAATATATCTCAGAAAAATGGGGCTTAAGACATTCCTTTGTATTTGACATGTCGCTCCCCTGCCCTCTTTTTAGTGAAAAACAACCGACGGTCAACTTTGCCAATGTGCTACATACTCATGATGGGCAACTGTGGCAAAAGGTTAAAAATGACAGATAATCATAAGTGAAATGTTCCTTCAAAATACCAAACAATGGCAGTAACATATTACACAGACATCTTCCAAGAGGCTCTCTGTGGTTGCTGTATTAAGGGTTAACACAGGATCTCAGAGCTCCAATACAAAGACACTTATTTCTCACTGCCAGCCTAATGGACTACAATCTGTCCCTCGAGTTAGTTTTGAGTGAAGCCTGGAGCCTCTGAGCCTGAACCAGACAAATCACTGAGAGGAAACATAGAAATGAAGAGTCATTCTAGTGTCAGGATGACTAAATCAATGACACTGTCTGAGACACAGCTGCTGTTCCAACATCATTTATTAAATTGGATTTGGGATTTAATTTAAAAACCAATAACCCATCATCTGCCTTATTATGTAACACAAAATTCACCTGTTTCATTTATAAGGGCTGTTATTTATAGGAGGTGTTATGTAACAATGTACATGTAGAAAGATGTGTTCTTATTTTATGGTGTTTGTCATGAAGAGCATTGTTATGTAAAATTAGTGCCGGCTTGCCAGTTTGAGTGAAAGAGCATGGAAAGTAACATCCCATGTGGCCTTTAAATGTGCAGCATGACTGCATATCGCCAGCTGAGGCAGCACAAGCAGAACAGGCAGAAGTGCAGAGACAAGCGGAGAGCATCTGCAAACTGCGCATCCAGTCTACAGTATGAGAGTCTGGTCGTGGATCATGAGCTGAGTTTGGTCCTAACTGGGACTTGATTTGGTCTCAAGGGTGTCTCATGGGTGTTTTGACCCATATTGTCTCAGCCTTAATCTGTAATTTGATTTATGACTCAGTTGAGTTTGACTCAGTTTGAATCAGTTCGTCTCCGTCACGGTGTTCTGACCTATGCTTATCTCAGTCAGGATACATGGAGTCAGATGGGTCTTGTGGGTGTTTTGACTCAGACTTGTCTGGACTCTCAGCTTTGGCTTAGACTTGTCTTGGTCTCACTCTGATTTGTATGAACTGTAGGAGTGTTTTGACTTGGATTTTCAAGATCTTTTAATACTTTGACTGACATTAAGGTCTTTAAGTTAAATATATATTGGTAACTATTCAGAGAAAATGTTAACAGTGAAAGGAGAGAGATTGAGGGATTGTGGATTTCCCCAGTAGTCAGCTTTTGCCTTCTGTTTCTACTAGCTGTGTAAGGAGAGACAGGCTTTACACGATGGCCGTGGGCTCACAGCGGATTTATCATGTTACTCTCCCTGTAACTGACCTCTTTCTCTTTCACTGTGCACTGTCGTGTGACTCTCTCTGTCTGTTTCTCATCAGTCATACTGTCTGAGGTGAGTGTTTGCTTCATAGTGCACCTTAACCTAATGAAAAACTCAACTGGATCAAGCAGTCATTGTATTATTCATGTTGATCCCATGCACACACACATACAAACACATACTGGCAACAATGTTCCATCTGACAGCTCCTCATTAAATTTTAATGAGCCAACCCATCGGGTAGAGATTCCCACAGTAAACAGTGTCTAGCTTCGTCCCTTCCCTCCCCTCGGTCTGCCTAAAGGTGGAACAGACTTCACTATCACCTCTCTCTAACTTTGCATATTTTCCACTTTTCACTCTTTTTGATGTCTGTCTTGTCGCATTGCATGTCTTATATCCACCTGCAGCTAATAAAAAAACAAGCAGATGACAAAAATGTGTCACTGACTGCTTGGTAAACTTGGATTGTTGGGTTCTCTGTTCAGAATTTGTAAGGTCTTCACCCTACCATGTTAGGTGCTATGAGATGACATATGTTGTGAATTGGCAAAATATACATAAAATTGAACTGAACTGAATTTTGCCTAATGAAAGTGTACAGTGGAGAAGCATTGTACTTTATGTCTGCACCTGCCAGTGGGCAGTCATGATAAGCGTGGGCAGAATAATATGTTAATTCCACTAGAGAAGAGATTACATGATCTATGCAATTAGATGGAAAATATGTACACATATTGGCATAGATCAACATAGCATCAACATATCAGATATCGGCAAAATCCAACATTGTGGATCGTATTTGTAAGCGATTTAAAAACCTCTGAATGTAGCAGCAAAACAACCGTGTAAAAGTCATAACTCATGACCGTTCTTGTTACAATCCATGGTGAAGACAATCTTGACCACTTGATGGTGGAAATTCTCCAAAACAGACAAAAAAATAAATAAACCAATGAGCTAGACAAGTTGTTTATAGTCTAGTTTTCAGTTGACTCTTGTAAGGAAACCTAATGCTAACATGCCCTTTAAACTAAATGTTAACATATGTAGTTTGTCATTGTACGTACAATGCGAGTGTCTGACATCTGGCCTGCCTATGGGGAGGACATCTCTGCTTTCCAAAACCATTACAAATGTCATGACAAAATGATCCTTTTAAGAGTTTTCAGATCAGCCACTGTCCTCAGTATTCTGTAACTTGCTTTTCTGTTCACGTTATACACCTCTGACTTTTCAACAACTCTGGGTCATGCCAATTGCAGACATTCTCTGAAGACTCTGCAGTTGTTGGGTGTATAAGAGCTGGACAGGAGGAGGAGTACAGGCCTCTGGTGGGTGATTTGGTCAAGTGGTCCAGTAGGAATCATCTGCATCTTAACATGGCTAAGACCAGGGAGATGATGATAGACTTCAGAAAGAAGATTACAGCTACACAGTCTCTGCACATCCTGGGCGAGGATATTGCTGTGGTGGAAGACTATAAGTACCTGAGAGTCTACTTCAACAGTGAACTGAATTGGAGGACCAACACTGACGCTATGTACAAGAAGGGGATGAGCCAACTCTACTTTCTGAGAAAGCTGAGATCGTTCAGTGTGTGCAATAAGATGTTGGAGATCTTTGCAGAGTACAGGGCACTGGCCACAACAGACTGATAGTGGTCTGCTGGGGGAGCAGTATGAGAGCCGGAGATACCAACAGACTGAATAAAGTGATCAGGAAGGCTGGCTCTGTGATTGGCTGCAAACCAGACACCTTTGAAGCTGCGGTGGAAAGGAGGACCTTAATTAAACTGTTGTCCATCTTGGATAACCCTGACCACCTGCTTCACCCACTACTGGACAGGCAGCAGACCGGCTTCTCTAACAGACTGGTTTCAGCTCTGCTGTCACAAGGACAGATACAGGAAATAATTCCTGCCCACTGCAATAGGGCAGACAGCTCTCAGCACTGTCTGCTTTGTAACATCTTTGTTGTTTGTCTGCTGCTGTTGCACTCGTTGCATTATGTTGCACTGCTGTTTATAGGACTTTACTTTCCTCATTCACTGTTTATGTTTATTATTAGCATTTGACACTTTATTGTGCATTTTTTTAATTTAGTAGATTTTTTATTCAGAGTAAATTTGACACTTTATGGTGCATTTTGAATGTTAATGTATTTTTCTTTATATTTCTATTATATTTTTATATAGTGATGGTGGTCACTTTTTGCTTTCTACTGTAACAACAGAATTTCCCCATGGGGATCAATAAAGTATTTCTATTCTATTCTATTCTAGTGCAGATTTGGTTAGCACAGATACTACTATGTTAGGATAAAGAAATGCTCTTACCACTCTGCTGAAACATCCATCTATCCTGAACTCTTCATCTGTGGAATTATTATTACTATAACATGATACTTCTCTAACTTTTAAAAGATAACAGTCATTATTCACACAGTCACTTGAGGTCCTAGTCAGGCAAATATAACATAGCTAATTCTTCGATCGTATCGCAATCTTGATGAAGTTCATAGATCTTTCTAGTGGCACAGATCTCTGTGAAACTTCCCTCTTACCAACCCAAAGCCAGTGATACTAGACAGTCAAAACCAATGAATCATTCCCAGAAACAAAGGAAAGGAATCCAAACAGCAGAAAGCAGAGAGAGAGAGAGAGAGAGAGAGAGAGAGAGAGAGAGAGAGAGAGAGAGAGAGAGAGAACAATCTGAGTGGATGCCTCTTTTTCTCTCTGAAGAGCAAAGCAGTCCAGTGAACTGCCAACTGTGTTCCCTCTGCAGCTGTCAGCCACTAACAGCCAAAGTTGCAGTGTTTAAAATCACATAAATATATAAACACATATGGGACCCTAATATTTCTGTGGTGGTGAAACAACCAACACACAAGCGGCGCTCCAACAGTTTGGTTTTGCCCAAACTTAAAATTCGTCTTGCCTTTCTGGGTGGTATTTAAGTGGTCACTGAACAGTTCACAGGTGGGAGATGAGGAGCAATTGGGTGAGAGGTTTAGCTTTAACCTGCATAACCTCATTCAGCTGCCACTTTAGTGAGCTCGTATACAACAGCAAACCAAAGTTTTGGAGCAAATAAACAGAAGTAAGGCGATCCTGTGTAACACTGATGTAAATAAACACTATCAAATCAGTAAATGTAAGCAGGACATTTGTCTGTAAGTGATTGTATGTGTTGTTCACAGCTGCTTTATCTGATATCAAATGCTTTCTCTTCAGTTCACTGAATTCCTGCAGCATCTCAATGTAGCAGGGCACATATGTCGATACATCTGTAGCCTCTGATTGAGATGAAGACACGGTGGAGTAGAGAGCGATTATGCATGACATCCATTGTGCTTAACTTGAATATATTACATTAACCCGACTGCTAACCACACATCTACTGTATATACACATCATTTAGTTTTAACTCTGGATTCTGTCTGTTCATGTGGAATAAATCTGATTATTAGAGCTCATAAATCCTGTGCATCACAGCCAACAAAAAGGACACAACTAGCATGGGTTGATGCAATCATATAAACTTCTTCACCAGACTTTTTGTTTCTGCCATCATTGTACTAATTAATTGCTAACAAAATCCCACACCATCTGCCTCAGGCTGTAGATTTGTGGTGCTGTGCGTTCACACTGTGTTGCTCTGAACCATGCAGATAGCAGTGTAATAACATGGAGAAGCCCAATCTTCACTGGTTGAGCTATCAAGCTCACATGTTTCGTATCTATTATAATGTAACTACTATATTACAATAAGTCTGAGGTGAGTGCAATTAAAAGCCATACCAACCAGCATCAGTGCACACAGTAATCACATGCATGTTCTACAGGAAATGCTGCTTTGCTTACATATGTAAGCAAAGCAGCATTTCCTGTAGAACATGCATGTGATTACTG
>OMNN01028342.1:0-32642 GCA_900302755.1 Chromis chromis | reverse complement strand
CTTTTTGATTGGCTCGGTCACACCGTAGAAGCTGAAGCACGAGCTGTGATAGTGAGGCTGGTATTGTTTTCACTTTGTGAGTCATCTGGTCATCTGTCTGTGTGTGTGTGTGTGTGTGTGTGTGTGTGTGTGTGTGTGTGTGTGTGTGTGTGTGTGTGTGTGTGTGTGTGTGTGTGTGTGTGTGTGTGTGTGTGTGTGTGCGTGCGTGCGTGTGTGTGTGTGTGTGTGTGTGTAGCAGTTTCAAGAACTTAACCGGTATTTACGACCGTCTGTGGACAGATTTTGCAAACAAGAAAGTGTTGCAACTGTGCAAGATACAGTCACAAAACTTTACAGGTGAGTAGCTGAGATCAAAATAAAAGCTGAGTTAGACTATGGGTGTGGTCTGATCCATGAGTGCCAAGTGCTCATGTAATGATCTAGTAATCACTATTTACTACTAATTACTACACTATTAAACGCAGACACATTCACTGGCATTGCAGCTACTGTGAACCCACTCCATGATGCTTTATAGCTTTATTATGTTACGATGGAAAATCTGCACCACTGTAAGTCAATATACATATATTCAGCAAAATGAAAAACCAGCTATTTTATTGTAGGAGCCATATTTCAGTGCCTTTGCTTTTCCAAATTGTTCTTAAATGTTAGATGGGTTTGTATTGTAGCAACCCTCTCCAACACTCTCAAGTGTATTTTCCATTGTTTATGTTTGACTCAGTTTCATCCAAATACTTTGAAAGCTTTTATTTTTAAAATCTCATCCCACATGCACAAGATGTACACTGTAGAAAAAACATGTGGGTCACTTATTTGTTAAAGGAGTAACAAATAAGTGACCTGCAGTATCAACACTATACATCAGATAAAGGCACATGTAGGAAACATGTATGAACTAAGATTTTTTTCTTCTGTGCATGTAATATCTTATGGACAAAACAACTTAACAAACTGTATTTATTTCCTCTCAGTTTCTGTTTACCTCTTCCGGTCAGTGACACCATGACCACGATGACTACCTGCTGACCCCATTAAAGACCCTTTCGCAACAGCCTCCTCTCTGTACCAGTCATACTCTGGTCATGTGGCCCCGCTGGTTTGCCAAAGCCTTCATCTTCAGTGCCGCCCTGAGTCGACATGAGCAGCCAGATTAAGGGCCCTCATCGCCCACCATCACGGCCTGACAACCACCGACTGCCTCCCTCTCGCTCTGATTATCGCAGTGATCCTGATTACAGGCCAAGATAAATACAGCCTCTCACATCTTAGCAGGGGCTGAAGAACAGAACAAAATATATCGGAGCAAAGTTCTGAGGGCTTAAGTTTGGTTGAGCAATGCTGCGCAGACCTATTTTTCAGAGCTCAGCTGCAGAAGACAAAAAGAATTTGTAATGTTTTCATTCCTGCTTCTCCCAGATGCAACAAGCAAACTGTAACCAAGAGTGAAAACCAGGGAGGTAGTGGCTGTTTGACTGTGAGTTCATGTTGGCCCAGCACTTTGGTCCAAAGTGAAATATTTTGACTGTTACTCTATATATGTAGTGCAGACAACCATGGTCTATAGAGGGTTAATTGCTACTGGCTTTAGAGTTCTCCTGACTTTATATTTATTTTTTTATTCCCAAAAGAGTAATAATTTATATTTTTCAAAAGCTACTGTTAACAGAAGGTTAGCACTAACACTAAAGATGATAATGTGGTAATTTCAGCATATTAAAACGCTATAATTTGCATTAAAGTCATCTGTGAAAATGCTCTAAAAATCCCACTGCACACTGCCTGCCCAGCACAAAACAAGGGACAGAAAGACTAGATGGTATAGTGGAGAATTTAGCATCTAAAAAGCAAAATATATCTCCTTGGAGTTGGTGGAGACCAAAAATAGAGCTAAAAGAGAGTTTCAAATAACTGCTCTGTACCTCCCAGATGTAGAAATAAGTAAATGATTGCTAAGATTTCAACTTAAAGGTCCCATTTTTATTGTGTTTTGTGGTTCTTGGAAACTTGGAGGTGTAAAATAAAAGCTCTTCATATATAAAGCTGTTTACTTCTGCCACAACTAATCACCGTCCCTGCTTTACAAGTGAGGAAGAATTCATCCCAGATGCTGTTTAACAACTTACTAGCCAATAGTCCACACCTCTTGCTATCAATCACAGACACAGACAGCATGTTCTTTTTGAAGGGGCCAGGAACAGCAGCAGCTCATTGGTTTTTAGAGCAAAACAGCCCTTAGACCATTTAGACTATCCCTAAAACCAGGGGTTATATAGTTATGGTGAAAAACTGACATGCGAGACTTTGATTAATTTGCTGAAAAGCGGCACAATATGTGACCTTTAAAAGCCAGTATCAGTGTTGTGATTACATCTCATTCCTGACCCACAAACTGAGGCTGGTGTGCTAGTTTCTATTGATGAAATTGACTTGGATCACATGTCCCCTTGCTGTCAGCATTTACTGTGACAAAACATATTCACTGATGAACTACTGTTCAGCCAAAAAATGTTGTTTACGAAATGAAGAAAAAACAAAACAATCTAATCACTATAAATGTGATTATACCAACTAAATCAAAATCAGATCCTAAAATTAACACAGGCAGCAAGCAAGAGAGGATAAATAATACTAATAATAATAACTTTATTTGTATAGCGCCCTTCATACAAGATTTGCAGCTCAAAGCGCTTTGCAACAAGGAAACATCCGCAGTATTACAAAGTACACTTAAAACACTTAAAACATCAACAACAAAGACTTCTACGCCTTGCCTACACTACCACAACGGCACCACCCTCACCTACCTCTGCCTCTCACCAACTGCACCAAGAATAGCATGGTGGGGATACAGACCCTGGTTCAGGTAGGGGGTAGAAGTAGAAGAGTTAAAGTTGAAATATAAAAACTTATAAAAACTTAATGTAATTTTAATTTACCCTACACAGCTACTCTGCATTCTGGTTCAACCATCAGGTAAGCTTTTTAGTTTTGCTCCAGTACTGGTCATTTTTTTTATCCATCCACCTCCTTTGCTTTCCATTGGAGGATTACGGTGGCATGTCAACATGATCATATAAGCAGTACTGATTTTAAGCCATCTTGCTGCCTGGCCATGAGGAAAGCAATGTTGGTCTGGTTATCAGTCTACCCCTGCAAAAGATTGAACTTTAAATCTTCGGTGTGAAATATCTCAACATCTGCTGATGGACTGATGGCATCATATTTTGAACATTTAACGACATCCAAATGATAAATCCAACTAACTCTGGTGATCCTCTAACTTCACCACCTTCCTGTGAAATTTCATACAGCCATTCAAAGTCCAGAAAGGATGAATGTGAGAACACCATCAGGATGTCAAAATTGTGAGACAGTAATGACCATATGGACATGTTACGTAATAGAGTAAAAATAATAAATTGTATTCACCAGAGGTAGTCTTTCAGAGAGAAGGGCTATTTTTCATCTACAGTAATACCTCCTGCAATCAAGCACAGTTTTATTGACCATAATAAGCTGGACAATTGCCACGGTGAAGCTAAAAGGGTTCAAGTTTATAGGCCACTGGAAGAGCCATTGTTTCTGCAAACATAACTGCCTAATGTGCGTTAATAAAGTGTGAGATAGCAGAGCAGATATTGACTGATTTTATTACAACATTACTGGCAGAGGTAAATGATGCACGACAAATCACAAATGACCAAAGTGCATTGTTCACTTGAAGATCACTTGATGCGACCCCAGCAGCTGTTCAACACATTAGCTGCTAATGCGGACCATCGACGTAAACCCAGACCAAAGCGTGACTGCAGCAGACGAACTGCATATCCGCTCTCCCAGTGGCGTAGTGCCTGACGTTTGCGCGCTCTGATATGGATCAGCGACAGAGCAATTGGGCCTTATCAGTTTCCCCTTTCTTTATCAAGTTCCTGCCGCAGCTGATGATTGTTGTGTGATTGGAGGCAGCTATTGTTGTGAGCTTTTTACACTGGAACTGTGAAAATGACCACTTGTCTGTGAGTGATAGCCACTGAAGCCGAGGATGTAAACAAACACAGGCTTTTCTTTGTTAGTTCAACAGCTACACTAGAATTTCTATGAAATTTCCAGTGACAGTTTTGTTTTTGAGTTGGCACACAAGTTTGCCAAAATGTACTGCCGGTTCTGTGAAACCAGTAAGTTATCAGTATATGTTTTCATAGTGAAGATTGTACTTTTTTTCCTTTTCCAACTTCAATTTCTCATATTATTCTCTAATACAGGACATACTGGATGCATTTGTAAGAAAAGAACAAGTAGTTCAGCAAGGTGTAAAGAACATTCACTTTTGTTTGTGCTTATCAGGTGTAATCCCTCTACACTCTCACTCTCAGCTCATCTTTTTCATTTTTCACACAGTCAGTTTTTGTGTGTACAACATCTTCAAGAAGAGATGATGCAAAAGTGTTTGTAGTTATCCATGTTTGAACGATTCTCTGCATCTCCGACCTTCCTGTTAAGTTTGTTTCCATTCACCTACTTTTATGCAAGACCATAGAATTCTAAAAACTATTCAGTTAGTGTAGTTGATGGAAAAGTGACATTCATTTCCATTTTCTTTTGTAGAGTTTCTGACAATTTGGTCAAAACTTGTGCTAAATTTGGGTTGAAACTTATGACAACAAGCTATAATCATATTGTCCTTACATTTGCAAACTAGTTAGGTTGCATGCTCTAACAGTAAACCCCCTTTACTAGGCTGTGTGCTTGATTGGATTGTGAACTTCACTGTGCAAAATGTCTCTCCGTTTGTGTGTAGGTGTGCAGTCCTCGGGGTGAACAATTCCACTGCAGTGTCTGTCCACCACGCACAAGAACACATTTGCACTTTGGCACACTTTGGAGTCCTTCGGTTGCGGTTCATGCAGGGCTTGTCTCCTCAGTAGAGTTCATGTTGTTTTCCTCCTCTGCTGCACGTTTTGGATTAACTTATATTTCATTCAGATACATTTGGCCTGACTTAAAGGATTAACCTTCCACAACATAACTCTAGATCCATACCATGGCACGTGTGCGAAAACTGCAACTGGGTAAACGAAGATCATACATATTCATTGTTTTGGTTGCACAAATTGCACTGATTTGCAATCTCCTGGCTGCTGATGATACATGTTCGAAGTGAAAGTCAACAAAAGGTTCTTTGCATTTTATATTAGTGTCTGAGGTGCTGTTGTTGTTTCATGTGTGAATGCACAGTAATAATCTCACTTTTCACTATCAGTGATTTACAGTACAGAGTCCTTTCAGTCTGAAAACGCCTTGAGAATGGTTGTACTGCACCCAGGACATACACTCACTGCCCTGTTACATCTTATCTGTCTGCCACATTTTACCAGCCGAGCACTTTGATCTGTTATATACCATTGGAGTTCACCTGCAGTATCTCATAATCACTCTCTGGATACACATAAGGCTGCTATCATCGACATATTGCACTTGACCGGCAGAGATAGTATCGGCCCTGCACTGCACCAATATCTACTATTACATCATACAGTACATTTAGGGACTTCCTGTATTCAGCTCACAGCCTGGTGTTTCCATGCCTTTCTCCTAGTGTGTGCTGAAAAATGCTGAAGTTATTGGTTTACCTTTTCCACATCTGTGATAAGATGAAGCTACTGAAATATAATCTGAGAGGCAGATATGGGTGACTTCCAAAGCACGTCCCAATACATTATAAAATCAGGCTATATAATGTATCTGCTGTTGATAAACATGAAGCACTGCTACAAGTACTATATAGCCTGGACTTTACTCCCAGGTCAAAGGGGGAATCCCATAATCCTGTTGGCAATCAACAACAGTTACAAGCTGAACATGTGTGTGTGCTGACACAGGGGATTTTACCGTGCAGCATGGTAACAACGCTGCACAAACTGATGTCAAAGCCCTGAAATAAGCAGTGAAATACATATAGATAAAACAAAGAGTTGACGTATAAATAGGAGCTGAGCTCTGCCATTGTTTCTTGGCCTGCACTTCCTCCTTCTCTGGGCGACAGATCAGCTGCACCTGCAGGGCAAGAGACAGGAGGAGAGGGTGGAGGTGTTGGAGGGAGGGTGGGGGGTTGGCAGACTGAACAGGACAAAGGGAGTGAGGTGCAGAACAATGGTAAGGCCTTGTGGTGGAACTGGAGCGAGACAGCATGTCTGCAGGGCCGTCGGCCGCCCAGCCCCAGAAGGAGCCTACAGCGCCACACAGGAAAGGGCTTTCTCCAGAGCTGCCTACAACACACACACGCAAACACTTACACAACCTACAATCACACAGTGATACAGGCGAACAATAGAGGCCCCCATCCTGACCAAGCCCTGGACATGACTCTGCTGTAACTCCAGGGAGTCATCTCACACAAACTCAAAGAACAGACCGTCCTGTCAGGGGGACAGTTAAAGATGGGGAGGTTACTAAAAGTCAAAGCATTTGGTAGAAGATTCAGTCCCCAGTTACTTACTAACTGCTTACACAGCACTAAATCTCCAAGGTGGACAGATTAATACCAGAGAAATCCGGTTCAAGTCAAGTCGCACGTTCAAGTCAAACAACCTCCACAACAAGTAGCTGCACAGCCAGTCAGCAATCATCATAAAGCAGCATTATCAGCCAATTTGTTACAAATTTATGCCTCACTTGATGCTTTGCATATATTAAATGAATGATAGAAGAACAAGGTCTAAAGCCAGTGAGTACATGTTTTCTGGCAGATTACTTTTTATTCCATTTATGGTCTTTACCAGAAACTGATTTGATGTCAGTGTACTCACCACAAAAATGAATTTGACATGTTTGCATATGCAAAATGCATGTCATTTGCTGCAGGGTGAGCTGGCCAGCTAAACCTGATCTATGGAGTTGTACTGGTTTAGCGTTTTCAAGACTGTGGTAGAGCGGATGCTGTCTTGGTCAGTCCACCTCTGTCCAGATTGAAACACCTCAGCAGTTACTGGCTTGATTGCAATTAAATTAGTTGTATAGATGTGTTTGCCTCTTATCAACTTTGTATCAATTGCTATGAAATGTGTGCATTGCTTTGTTTTTTTTATCAAATACTTGCATACTAAGAACATTCCCATCAGTGGTACTTTGTGTTTGGGGGGCACTGTGAGCTGCAATGTCAAGCAAATATATTGCATATCTTTCCTTGTTTATTTCATTTTTTCCTATAATCCCCATATTGCCACTATTTATGAAAGGCATAAAATATCCCATAACAAAAAAAGGAATGATAGCGTTAGCATTATGTGCATCCACACAGCTTTAACTGAGAGTATATAGCACATTATACCTAAAATGTATGTTACATTATAAGTGTTTGATAGCGTGTTGGTATTAACATTTAGCTCCAGCTTACTGAAGTACAGCCACACAGCTTCTAGGAGGCTGTCAACCTTTAAGCTTTGTGTAATTTTGAACCCTTCACACTTTTGGCTTATTTCCGTCCTGTTGAAGTAATTTAAAGATGTTTCAAAAAACTTGTTCCCACCTTGACTGTGAAGTTTTTCATTGAACAGACTCAGGATATGTGACAGCACTTTGAGGAACATGCCAGATGCAGTCTGGTTAGAGTGCTTGTATACTGCCAGACTTTGGTGCTCATTTGTCACTATATGTGGGTGGACACCTAGAGTTTCAACAGGCCAAACTGGGGAATCAATAGTGTTGAAATTCTGAACTGTGGTTCCGAACTGTCAACAACATTAAAGCTGGTTTAACCTCAACAACATCAAGCGCAATCAAAGAATAAGAGAACAAAATGAGTTCCAGGGGAAAGAATTTAATCCGTCAAACACCCCACAGGGAAACTCTGTTTCCTTGGAACAGCATCACTGCTGCCATATATAGTCATGTTTTCTGTTCACCACACTGCGGACATCATTGGTATCCATCCCATGTTTGTTAATCGACAAGCAGCCCCAGCAACAGGAAAGATGGCTGTCGCAAACCACAATGTGATCCTGAGCCGCCATGATGCACTGGATGTTTAGTTTGGATGTGAATAAAGCATCATGGTGTCTACGTGGTTCCTCTGGAGGTCCCATCCAGGTGGCAGGGGTCACCTTCCACGCAGTTCACTGACGCAACATGTTAATGTGAGGCCACAGCAAACTGCGCACCAGAGCAAGCCTGCACAATGCAATTACTCATCCAAAAACAATAAAGAGGGCCCTCAGTCTGCCCAGCTCTGCTCCCGAGCGAATGACATCTGCAAATGTGCCAAATTCCAGGCATCCTTCTTTGATGGGGAGGAATGTGTTTCATTTTCTGTTTTGTATTCCCATCATGAGCTAATCCGGATGATGCCACTACACACACACGGGCCCCTGTGGGAAACGCTGTGAGTCAGACAGGCCGGCGCTTCAAGGAAAACTCTTGGACTGTCAGTGCCCATTCTTTTCCTGCATTCTTCTTCTTCTCACACATTTGAGCCTCTTCCTGGATGGATCTTACATCACTGTAACCCTCTGACCTTTGTTTCATCCTGACTGGACAGTCAACCAGCTGCTTTTGACACGTGGTGCAGAAAATAGGGCAGTGCTTTGGACTGAACTATCAAAAACACTCTGCACCAGAGAAGGCAACTTTGTCAGTCAGGGTTAAGGAGAAGGATCTGATTGTGACACAGTAAACACTTGGCAGGCTCTGCTATAATTTAACTGTAATGACTGAATCAAGCACTGGGAGCCTGGAACTGATGAGTAAGCAGAATTATACGAATGAGTGTTGCTCCACCAATATAAAGTTTACTGGGCTCTAAGCAGAAAACTAAATGACAGCTGTGTTTTCCTGTTGGTGATTATCAGAGGGGCTTTCCTCAGACCATCAGTGTATACTGCTGTCCTCACTGTCTTACATCCCGATGGAGGGTTAGAGGAAGATAGCAGCTCCAAAATGATAGTTTGCTGGCTATCAAACCAAAAAATATTTGAAATAGAGCATATTAAACATAGGATTATGTACTGCTGTAACAGTACAAAGGTCATATTCACTCTTCAGCAGAAAAACATGTACCTTAGTGTTGCACTACCTTAGCTAGACTGCTAATGCTGTTAGCAGTAGGTCAAAAATGACCCTCAAAGTAAACTGGTTGCTGCATTAGCATGCAGACATTTCACAGAGAGAATAGGTCATTTATTGTTTGGCCTGGAAACACTATGAGGGAAATTTGTTAGCAAGCAGGTCTAGTGATTCAGGCACACAAGTGGGCAAATTAGTTTGTTGTTTTTTTCATTCTAGTAGTGGTTGACAGCTCAGGTCAAAGTTTAATAAATCTGAACATTTGCTAAAGCTGTTTTTCCACAGTAATGTGAATACGCCTTAAACAGCCCTGTCTCCTAACAATGACGTTCCTATACAACTAACCTGCATTCTTATAAGTATGTTTTAAATCGGCATATCCTATTATACTTATTTATTTAGTTCCTTTACTGTCAGTCTTTGTCATCCAACCAGTCATATACTGGATTCTGAAGCTTCAAACTTGCAGTGTATTTTACTGCAAACTTGTTTTCCTTCTCTTTGCCTAAACTTAACCAGGGTTCTAACGTGTGGTTATCATTGTGAAAGTGTCAAACAAAGTTCAATATTTTCCCAAGCCCAACTATGTACTTTCAGTTTGTACACTTAAACAAGCGCTGAGTGAAAATAAAACTGAAAGAATAATGATCCCACATGGGACACTGACCAATGTCTCTGGTCCAGGTACTGACTTTCCTCAACTATCCTCTCCTGCCTCAGTCACAGTCTTACCTTTTGATGAGATAATGTTTGTTTCAAAATCAAATCACGAATTAAATTTGAATTCAGTTTAGTTGTGTAGGTATGTCATTTTTAGGACACAGGATTGGCCATACACTGACACTAAATGCTAACATGTATTATACATGCTTAGCCAGTATAATGCAAGTAGACAGAATGTTCGTCATCTTTGTGTAGCATGTTAGCGTATACATTTACAAGTGCAGCTGAGGCTGATGGACATGTCATTAGTTTTGCAGAAGAGGAATATACACTCACCTGCCACTTTAGTAGGTACACCAGGCCTGGAAAATCCTGGTCCCCGAAAGTAAAAATCCTTTTCCATTTTAGATGTCTCCCTCTTCCAACACACCTGATTCAAATGGTCAGGATCGTTACCAGGCTTCTGCAGAGCTTGATGATGTACACCTGTTCAATTGCTTGTTAACACAAATAGCTAATCAGCCAATCACATGGCCGCAACTCACGTCTACAGGCATGTAGACGTGGTCAAGACAACTTGCTGAAGTTCAAACCGAGCATCAGAATGGAGAAGAAAGGGGATTTAAGTGACTTTGAACGTGGCATGGTTGTTGGTGCCAGACGGGCTGGTCTGAGTATTTCAGAAACTGCTGATGTAATGGGATTTTCACACACAACCATCTCCAGGGTTTACAGAGAATGGTCCGAAAAAGAGAAAGTATCCAGTGAGTGGCAGTTGTGTGGACGAAAATGCCTTGTTGATGCGAGAGGTCAGAGGAGAATGGGCAGACTGGTTTGAGATGATAGAAAGGCAACTCAAATTACCACTGGTTACAACCAAGAAATGCAGAATACCATATCTGAACGCACAACACGTCCAACCTTGAAGAATATGGGCTACAGCAGCAGAAGACCACACCGGGTGTTACTCCTGTCGGCTAAGAACAGGAAACTGAGGCTACAATTCACACAGGCTCACCAAAACTGGACAATAGAAGATGGAAAAACATTGCCTTGTCTGATGAGTCTCGATTTCAGCTGCAACATTCAGGTGGTAGGTCAGAATTTGGTGTAAACAACATGAAAGCATGGATCCATCCTGCCTTGTATCAACGGTTCAGGCTGCTGGCGGTGTAATGGTGTGGGGGATATTTTCTTGGCACACTTTGGGCCCCTTAGGTAGGCTGTGGCGTTTAAACAATGCTCAGTTGGTACTGAGTATTGTTGCTGACCATGTCCATCCCTTTATGACTGCCTTTGGGAACCTTCTCTGGAGCCCCAGCTGTCTGCCATTGGCGCTGATTAGCCTGAAGCAGAAGACCTGCGCTCCAGCATTCTTTCTCCCCGCCTCCTGACCGGTCTGATTGGTCCACCATTGCTCCCTCCACCTTCCACCAATCCAGTCGGCAACCAACACACCTGAAGACCATAAAACCTGCAGCCAAGCTCTCAGTCAAGGCGGCCGGGATTTGATGTGAACGGTCCGCCCTGGTGCCTCATGTTTTGTGTGTTCAGTGTGTTAGTTGCGTGTGTGTCAGTTGCTACTCTGGTAGGTTGTATTCTGTGTGCGTCTCAGTGGAGACTTTAATCGACCTCAACCAGCAACTGTATCTAGTGACAGGGCATTAGCTCGGGCTGTGTGAACAAAGTGCTAATGTCGCTGTGAGTCGTGTCCTGTGTGGGTTTTGTATGTAAATGTATTTTGAGGTACCAGTTTTGTTTTGTAGCTGTGCACTCGGCACCTTTGTTATTCATGTGAGGTTTTATTTGGTTCATTGATTTTGTTTTGCATTAATTTGCTTCTTTCGTCATTGAGCAATAAATTGCTTATATTAACCAACAACATCTGGTTTTTCATGTTAAACCTGCCACCCCTAGAGGCGGGTCATAACATAAGTTCTGTAGAGATCCATTGAAGTGAAAATCTTGACCAGCTAAATTAAATATCAGCATATCAACATGTCAGCAGACATCATCCTCTCATCACCATGGCTATCAAAGTACCAGAGTTCATGGCAATCCCCTCTAATAGTTGAGACTTTTGCTAAAAAAAAATACACAATTATGTAACAATAACCTCATGATTGTTGGCACAAAATTTCTTAGTAATCCGTCAATAATTTCCGCCTGAAACAAAGCGGTGGACTGATCAACCGATAAGCCAATGTTTTTAACTGTAAAGCTAAGCCAGTTTTAACCCCCTGCCTCAGTTATTAGCTCTAACCTCCTTCTAGTGTTACCATTACCTCTAACTCTCTACTCTACTAACACTCTACAACTCGTTAAACATTGTGGCAATAAATTATAGACACTTTGTAGTAAATTCTAGTAACTAGTGGTGGGTGGCTGACAGTAACCTCCTGCACATGTTTATAAAAGCTTCCTAAAACAAACAGTGTGAATTAAACTGTGGCCTCTGGTGTCTGATAAATGGAAATATGAGTATTTTTTGTAACTGACTGCCCAATTCTGGATCAGGCTCTGATGCCTTTCTCGGGAAACATCCAGCTGCTTAGCTGAATTTATGATAAAAACAAGCTAAATATAGAATCAGCAGAAGTCTTTTGTTAATGTGAGACCAGCCAAGTGTCACAGCCCACACCACTTCATCAAACAAGACGCCGACATGCTTGGGGCTGCTGATTTTATGGAGGGATCTTCCAGCCAAACGCTGACTAATCCTAAGCCTGTGTACAGCTCATGCTTAGTTCCTCATCACAGACCTCGGTTTGAACCGGTCCACACTGGAATCGGGTTGACTGCCACTCCCTGCGCTGTAATCACTAACGTAGTACCTCTCCGTTTCGCTTCCCTCTTTCTCTTTCTTTGTCTAACCGCCACTGGCTGTGTTTAGAGCACAAAGGCTGCTATTCAATTTCAAGGAGCAGGACAGATCTTGTTTTGGCTGCCCAAACAAGGAGAGATCATGCAGTAACAGTTTGTCTTTGATTAAGCAGATCATTTTGTGGCAATGTAGCCGAACATTCTATCATTATTGTGTATGTTTCTCACAAGACAAAGACCAGAAAGACGAGAAGAATTGTGAATATTTTAGAGGCATAAGCACCCTTTGTTTGGATTCTACTCCCACACTTTTCTGCATAGAAAAATATCCCAACAAACAGTCATTTCATTTGCAAACACTATCTATGCAAGTATTTCTCAAACAGATTTGTCTCAGTTGATTTAAGGGCAAACAACTTAATATTCTGTTGTCTCAGTGGGTTTTTGTGCACTATTATGATTCATATTCACTCATATCCGTCCGGTCAGGCTGCTAAAACATTAAAATTCTGTTCTCCATTTGTAATATTCTCATTTATATAATATGATTATGGCCCTGATCCACTCAGTCTCACCTCCACCCTGTGCCTTCCCCCCTCTCTCTCTCTCTCTGTGGTTACTGTCCTCCAGGCTCGAAGGCTGTCTGCCACAGTGTCTGTTCACTTCAAAGCATTTGCCGTTTCTAAGACTGATGAAAGGCAGGAAGAGGGTGGGAGAGGACGGGCCCGGGTCCAACGCTGCACACCGCTGCCAACACAGCAAAGACGGCCAAGACAACTGCCTTGAATATTTAGCTTCATTTTCCTGAACAATTAGATAGCCCTAAAAGGGGAAAGGGGGCCAAAGAAAAGCCGCTCGGTGTTAGATACACGAGCCAAACAAAAGGGACAGCTGCAAGATAAAAGAGCAAAAATAGACAGCCTGCTTAACAAACTGTAATAAAGTGGTAACGCTGGATGAGGAAAAAATCATTCAATAACTTAAAGAAAGGTATTCATAGATTTTTTTTTACTTTGACTTACTGAGAAATATGCTTATTGGTTTTCTTCCATATATCACTATCATGTCTGTTTATTAAATCTGAAGCTAATGAAGCAGCCAGTTAGCTTAGCTTAGCATATCCTCGTAGTTTCAATCATATGACCATGACCTGGATGACTGAGAATCTTCACAGACATGTTAGCTTAGCATAAAAACCAGAAACAACAGGAAAAGGATCACATTTCTCTTTCAAAAAGTATCAAAATCTACTCACTGGCTTCTCTAAGGCTTATTAATCAACACTGTATATCTCCTTTATTGAAGAAATAAAAACTAAAACAAGCTGTGGTTTGACAGTGTAGCAACTACAAGACTCCTAAGCTAAGCTAACTGGCTGCTAGCTGTAGCATCATATTTAGCATACAGACATGAGTGTGATATCAATCCTCTCATGAGACTCTCAACAAAGTGAAAGTTTTATAAACTAGAATGCACTCAAGCGAGATGCAGGCCTTCCTAAACATGGCAGGTAGCCCTGTGACCTTGACCTTTTGACCCCAATATTAATGGGTGACCAGGGTAGGTCAAAGGTCAAGTTTCAAGGCCAAGAGATGCAATGTGGGAGTCCTAACCTTAGATATACCAAAGTTCATCATTGCAAGCTTATATAGTAGATTATAAGGGGATTTTGCACTAAGTACCCCTGCGACCTTGACCTTTGACCTTTTGACCCCAAAAATTAATGGTTGACCACGGTAGGTCAAGATGAACATCTGTGCCGAGTTTAATTATTCTATCTCTCAAGTTATCATGCGGACATAGCCACACACCCGCATACAGACAAACAGACAGCCGTGATCGCCCTACCCACGGCCCGACTTTGTCGGCGTGGGTAATAAGATAAAACTGTCATAACTAACTTTTTTTTCTCTTTATTTGAATTAACACTGATATCACCTTTAATGCGTTAATTTAATAGGAAACAGTTACAAAGCAACAAAATCATTCACTGAGGGTATTTGTGGTCCCTCCATCGTTTACTCACTTTTAGCTCTGTTTTTGGTCTCTACCAGTTCCAGAGAGGAATATCTCACTCTTGAGCTTCTAAATGCTCATCTATGTTCATCAGTTAGCTGCTAACTGCAACTGATTTTACAGCTTTTTTTTTGTTGAAAACAGCTCTTTGCTGTGTTTAGAAATGTGCTGTCAGAGCTGTGAATGTGAACCAAAACAGTAGATTGCGGGAAGGCTGCTAAACAATGACATGAAATATGTTATGAAGCAGATTCAAGTGATATTCTGTGCACGTTCATCGCCACCATCAACCTCTGTCCTATGGTTACATTTGTTTTAAGTTGTCATTTAAGGCATTGTCATTATAAAAACATTGGTTTTAGCTGCTTTCAAGTCATTTTACTGCCTATTAAATCCCTGTCTATAAAAAACTTTACAAGCAAATTATCACTCAGCATCATTAAATCTGTCAGTAGTTGCCACATGTATTAATTCCAACAGCCTTATGCATAACATATACACCTTTGGCTTTAAATGGATTCCTATATCATACATATTTATTAGGTTATACAAGGTTTTGCTTATTCAAATAGCCTTTCTCTCTCATAATAAAGGTTGTACAAAGAAGTGGCAGTTGGATTTAAGCGAGGGCATCTGGCTGTCTGCGCTGACTAATTTGTTTCTGGCGTCAGCACACGAGCACTACTCATGCACTCCTCTTACTGGAGTCACAGGTGATTATTCACCTGAGAGCTCCACACCTTTGGGATGACTGATACTGGAGCTTCCCATCTCTCTCAGCACACGCGAGAGGCGCCTGCAGTCAGATATCGTCATGCACAACAACCCCGGGAACCGGTTTGAGCCAGTAGAGGGACTATCAAAGCAAGCAGATTAGCAGACATCCACTCAAGTGATCTGTGTGTCTGCAGCTATAAGCCCACATACACACCCAGCCACTGATAGAAAATACACCACAACGCCTTAGAGAGGGGCTGTAAATGTAGTAGGTGATTGCAGTAATGGAGGGGTCATTTATGCTTTAATTGAAGGTAAAGAATCAGAGGGTGAGGAAGCAAAGCCTCCACTCGTCTAAACCCTGTAATGCTACTTAGACAGGCTCTTATCTACAGAGCAGGGATGATTAAATAGACTCCTAGGCAGAGAAAGCCGTTCACCCCCACCCCACCCTACCCTGCCAGCACAACCTGAGCCAAACTGGTTTACGCCGGTCTGCTGAGGCATACAGCGCTGTGAGGGAAACCCAGTGAAGGTTAACCACATCCTCTATGAGTAACTCTACTCCCTTTGTCCTCTGCTGCGTCAAGAGTGGAGAACACAGGCAGAAATGTGCTCAGCGTGCCTCTTCTTTGTGTTTCTACAAAGAAATAAATCTAATCCTAGATTACATGACTCAACATTACACGCATGAGTTGCTGCATAGCTCTGTGATGTGTCCATCTACGCCTAATTTCAGACGCATGAGGTCAAGACTGACACCATCCGCCTCCAATTACCATGGTGATGTGAAGTGTTTAGCGTGAGGGGTTTCCCTTAGTGTGACCAACAAAGAGGTCACGGTGTCTGACGGCAGATGGGAAAGATTTGTTTTGTCCTTCTGTTATAAAAGAAATCATTTAATCTTGACTCCAGATGTGTACAAACCAGTCAGTTCTGGTTTCTTCTTGTTCTTTTTTTTTGCACTCCATCCTCCTAGTTTGACTGCTCACTAATCCCTCAATGATCAAGGTCAGCACCACTGTAATGTCCTTTGTTCTTCACTACAATGTGACAGAACCGGAGTTAAGCCCCAGCTGCTAGTAATATGAATAATCTGCCATAATTGAACAGGATATTAAACTCATGTGATCTGATGGTGCATCACTGAAACACAAATTCAAACCATGCAAACGTGTAATAAGGACAAACAATCGTTCAACTTCAGTATACAATGAAATAATTTATTAAAAATGACAAACAAAGGAACTTTTCAGAAATGCACATTGTGCTATGACATTTTGGTGACAATAATACATTAGTGGCCACTAATGAACAGTGTTCATTTTACAACAAAGAGAAGAAAAACAAGGCATGTGTTCAGGACAGGCATTCATATAGGCTGGTTCTTCGGCACTATAAAGTCTCTTATTGCAGCTGTGCTCCAGCATCCACACAGTGATGCACCTGCACCAGCTGCTGCTCCACAGTCACGCATCCACAGGAATGCATTAATTCAAGTCTAGGGGAGACATTATTCCCTTCATGTTTCCAGTCAGCTCATCTTGCTCCACCCGCTCCAGGCAGGACTCTCCGCTGTCACCTCCGTCCACGAGGCGACAGCTGCCGCATGCAGCCCTCCAGGCAGCCGGCTGCACCTTCTCCTCCACCTGACGCTTCTTTCCAGGCGACAGGTGAGCCGCACCTGCGGCGGTAACCCAGTCACAGTGGGAGTGTTTTACATTCGGCTCACACAGGAGCCCACAGAGACACACACGGTGAAGGTAAAACACGATCAGCGCAGTTTGAGCAGCTGTCGGACCATGCCTGCGATCTGGAGGAACTTGTCCTTCTTCCGCTGCTTCAGGGCCATCAGGGCCCGGGCCGTCTCCTCCGGGTCCTGGGTGTAGGAGAAGATGCTCCTCACCCTCTCCTCCGCTTTCATGTCGCCCGTTTTCTGGAAGAGCCTCATCAACGCGTCCTGGTTGACGTTCTCGAAGATGTTGGCCACGGCCTTCTTGCGGTGCGCCGTGTCGAACTTGTTGCCGTGGGCAGACGGGCTGACCCGGCGGCACTCCGAGGACACGTAGGCAGACATGTTGACTCTTCTCCGGTGGCTGAGTATCGGTTCTTTGCTCCGACGGTGGCCCTCCAACTCGGTGAGGATGAGTTGCTCGGTGCGCACTGGTGTCGGGAGCTGCTATGGCGGTGCGGAGGCTGAGTGAGTGGAGAGCTGAGCCGCTGTCTGTATTTATAGAGGCGGAGAGCAGCGGTGACATCAGCAGTAGTGGAGCAGACAGAAGCACCGCCCCTCTGCTGGGAGTGATGAAACCAGCCTGCAAAATATCTCTACATCTGTCTGCTGGGAGCTTTGAAGTAAACAAACTGCTTACTGACATATTATGGGGTGTTGGATTATAAATTAAATGCATGCCTCAATGCACCCAATTGCCACGAGTCATACTGATAGATAACTGATAACACTAGTGCAAAGAGTTCAATCCTCAACACTGAGTTAAACATGTATATAATCTATGTGGACCCATCAGTAGGCTAGTAATAATATAGAGTAATATGGTGTAAAAATGCACAATCAAAGCTACAAAGTATAATAAAACTACAATAGTAGTCTCAACAAATGTCTATTTCTAGATTATTAATGGTGAGTTCAGGTGAAAGCAGTTTTTCATTTTGCAGCAGCTGAGTTGGAGAGAACTTTGAGTGGACTAATCTATGCATTTATAGAGGAAATCACCATGCATTGTGAGTGTAACAATATGATAAAAAAAAATAATACATTTTAAATGCATATAATGACAATGTTACAAAGCAAAACGGCACAGCACCATATACATCAAACTGATCCATCAAACTGAAAAAACTTGAATATATATATATTATGGCAGATCTTTATGTGTATGATATGGACTCGGATGCAACAATGGAGACATGATGAAACTTGTGATTCCAAGAAGTTTATAAAGCAGGAATAAACCAATTAAAACTGTTAGATGTGTTCATGGCACAGATGTTCATTTGCAGCATCCAGTGTTGTGATGTAAATATAGTAAAACCACTGAAATCACACTGTTTTAAGTTAACAAAACTTTTTAAAAGTTGTTTTTAAAAGCAGCATTTACTCTTTAATTAACTACAAGTGTGGGTTTTACTGTTCCCAAAAAGGCTACAGAAGATTATATCTTCCCTTTCCAGTTAACAGTGTGCTAAAAATATTCAGCTTATATTTTGGACTTCACATGGGAGGGATATTGAGCTGTGTTTACAACTGGAGGTGACCCGTGGCCAATGCAGCCGGGCTGAGCTGTGCTGATAAGGCTGCAAGGCGTTCCCCCACTTGAAACTCTCCTCATAAACAACAGCAAGTGTCAGTCTAATGCTGGTGCAACCCGTCAAGCTCTGCTGAAAAAGTTGCATTTGCCCAAAGTTGTCCCCTGTACAAGTGCTCTACACATGCTGGCGCCTTATATGGAAAAAGACACTCAGGAGCATGAGTGGCTGAGGAAGTGTGTTTCTTTCCTGCAGAATGAAGCTCATGCGCGGTATGCCCGGCATGTGGCACTGACTTTGTTCGCTGACTTGAACAATAAACCAAAAGATGCTTTGCTCCAGTCTGAAGTGAAACAATACCCAGATCCTCGCTGACAGCTTTGTTTTCCAGGTCTGTCAGAACAATGTGTCGCCACAGGATACCTGCCTTGTCTCGAGCTGGCATGACAGTTATGACTGGAGACAGAGAATGTCGCTGCACTTCCGCCCACAAGTAAAAAAAAAAAAAAAAAAAAAAAGTGGAAACAGCATATTTATGACCCCAAAGTTGTCCCCGAGGCTCGAGAGACAAGCAACACACAATAAGGTTTCAGCATGGAGACGGAAACCGGAGCCTTGAGCTGCTGACCCTATTCTCCTGTCCACACAGAGCATTCAAGCCTTATCATAACAAAGGAGACACTAAATTTAACTGTGGTTCAAAGGTTCTGTCAGCTTTTTCCCTATTGAGGGGCATTCTCCGGAGACGGTGGGTTTACTCCCTCATGTATCTCTTGTTTAACTTTTGGCTCAAATTGCATAATCAGTCTCCTAAATGTTCCTAAAATAGGGTCCAGGTCAAAGATAAGACTTCACGGTCTGTTGAGACTTGCAGAATGTCTGAAGTTCGACTTCTCTTGGTTAGGTAACAGGATCAATGTTCAGCATTATCTATGTGGACCAAATTACTGTGTTTCCCTCCTTGTCATATGTATTTATGACTGGACTGGTGATAAAATGTGATAGTGCACGTATCTGGAACCACATTTACAACAATTTATTAATCGTAACCTGGCATAAGATGTTTTCCGTTACAAAAAGGGTTTTCAATGCAAGGTCCGCCCAGTCATGTGACCTCTCCCTATATATAGGAGGATACATATGGGCGGCCATCTTTTATCAGCCCTGAAGAAGGCCCACAGGCCGCAAACGCGTCGGCTATAGCTTTTAACTTTTTTTGGCCATGCTGAAATAAAGGCGTTTTTAATTTCAGCCCTTCTCTTAGTGCCTCAGTTCCTGCATGTAACCAGGATTTTCAATGCATTTGGAAATGTTTCAAAAATTATTTCATATTTGGGACACCACAGGAAGGTTAAGTAATGCAGCAAGGGAGGCAGACCTTAATTGTTTTACAGCCTGTATCATTTGATGTGGAGCCTGAGACTCTTCACTGAGCCAATAAAGCAGAATCCAAACCGGAAGATCTGTGTCACCCATTAATAATTACTCAGAGAGGTTCATAACCCACATTTGCTCAGCAGTGTGAGACACAAGGCACCTTTTTCTTCATACACCTGCAATGGTCAGCAACAGGTTCTACAGAAAATACAGTGGTTGGCTCTCCATCCTAATGTAGCCTAAGATAATTTTAAGAAAATGCAAATTACTACCTGTTTCCATCCCCTATTATAATGTGAATATTAAGAATTGGTTCATCAGGATAAACAGCTGGTGGCACTAGTTCTTCCTGTCAGGTGCCTTTACAGAAGAAGAGGGTGCAACAAGATGCTTTAACAGAAAGAGCTGCAGTCAAACATCAAACTGTAAAAAGATAATGTAGAAAGGATGATGGAAATGTGACCTTTCTGTTTGTTTTGCATGTTACTTTGTTGTTTTCATCTTTGGCAAGGTTTTCATCTCTCCTCTAGACTAGAAACCTCACTGGACCTGAGGAAGGCCCACACTTCATGTATGTCATCTATTAGGGCAGTGGCCTAGTGGTTTGTGAAGCGAACTTGTAACCAGTGGGTTGTCGTTTCAAGACCCTGGACTGGCAAGAGGTTGAGGTTGGAAAGTGAGAGCGACCGCTTTTCCCAGTCACCACCCCTGTGGGCCCTTGAGCAAGGCCCTTAACCCCTGACTGCTCCAGTACAGAGATCTCTAGATTGGAAAGGGTTGACACTTGCACTACAGTTCACAGTAACACAGATAGCAGCAGGGTGCCCACACTGGTCAAAAATGTAACAAAATGTCCTGCAAACGTCAAAGTTTAGATTTAAAAGAGACTTGTGCAAACTCAAAATCTAACAAACGTAGGCTACTTAGTGATCAGTTCACCCTCTTGCAGAGAGATAGATGAGAAGAGCGGTATCACTCTCATGGTTGTCCATTAGCATAATTTGTGCTGGGAGTACTTCAAAGTGGGACATTCCCTACATTGTATATGGGTGTGTAAATTAGCAAAGCAGTCTGGGTCAAAGTTACACAAGTTCTGGGTTGTGGTTTGGGCTCAGCAATCCATTCGACTCCTGTTTTATGTTACGCAGACACAACTGAAATTAAAATAGGTCAAAATGTTCATTTTGAGTTATTGGCTTTTTGATTACAGCCACCAGACTAGTGTTGACGTATTGAAAAATAGCTAAAAAAAATATCCAGATCTGAAAGTTGACAAGCGATTGTTGAGAGAGCATAGCAGGAGTATAAGCTTAAGAGAATAGTAAGTAGTTTAGGGGGCAGTGGTGGCCTGGTGATTTGTGAAGCGAACTTGTAACCAGTGGGTCGCCGATTCGAGTCCCCGGACTGGCAAGAGGTTGAGGTGGGAAAGTGAGAGTGACCGCTTGTCCCAGTCACCACCACTGTGGGCCCTTGAGCAAGGCCCTTAACCCCTGACTGCTCCCCGGGCGCTGCACCGTGGCAGCCCACTTAAGGTTAACTATGAATAGGATGGGTCAAATGCAGAGAAGGAATTTCCCCAAGGGGATCAATAAAGGTTAGATTATTGTTATTATTAGTTTAAAAGACTGGACTTCAATCTGAGAGCTTTTATGAACATTAAAATCAATGGAGTGCTTGATTAGATTCAAGTGAGCAACCAAACGTGTTGAAATGTTTTCTTTTCATGTTATTTTGGACTGAAACTCTCCCTTCCGTATGTGCTACTTATTCCTATTTAACATATTTGACCTTGTTTTTTGCACTGGCTATTTCCCCTGTTTGTATTCTGTATGCTAAGCTAACCAGCTGCTGACTGTAGCTTCTTTTCAACAGGAAGACGTAGGAGTGCTATGAAGGATAAACTACTCCTTTAAAGGACATGGAATCATCTGTCACTTCTTTTTCTTGTTTTTTCTCAATCCTCTATGATTTTCCCTTGTTCTGTTACATAAAGTCATTGTATGTGCAGATTACATAGATATTAGCATTACAACATGTATTCAGTACAATTACAATTTAATCTGCACCACGTGTGCTTCTTGGGAAAATGCTGCGTTAGGGAAACCTTTGAACAAACAGTGATGCTTGTTGAAAAACAAGTGACGTAAGAAGACAAAATGACAGCTTTTGTACCCACTGAATCTCCTGTCAATCACAGATACTGAATGATCTCGGGTCAGGGGGTGTTTGCTGTCCTCTAATATGGACAATTCCTGTTTGTTGTCCTTCATGTATAATCTGCACTAAATGTCCCCAATATCTTTGATGATTTCAGCGTTTAGACACAAGTAGTGAGCAGAGATAGCTTTATCAGAACATGGCACACGGTTCTTGTGAGACTTTGACCATTGAGTTGAATGATCAAATGATACTGTGTTTAGGAAAATACATACTGAGAAAGATATGAATACTGATTCAGTTCATGATAAAGAATTCTACTGGTACACTAAACATGGTTCTGTGTTGGAATGAAAACAGCTGTTTCCGCATTCAGTGGCGGTAAACTGAATTAAATGACTCATGGCATCTTAGTAAATATAGTACTGGTAATAATGATGAACAATGAATCCCTACAGGCTCTGTGGTTACAGTAGCAGAATGCATGTCTTTATTCAGACCCGCGTTTATATCTGACTGCAGGACCTTGCTGGAATCTGTCGCTGACAACAAACACCCAGCATGTCTGTTTGGCAAGGGACTGCTTATGTAACATTAGCACACGAAGGGGAGGACATTCTGGGTGAGTGGGAGTCTCCAGGGGACTCGTGTTTGTGTGTGCGCTGCAGGAACAGTTAATACACACACCCTCCAAAAAGAAAAGGCGAGTTCTTGAAGATTTCCGGGCTGGTGGTGCAGAGGGGTGAAGCATGTCAACGTTACTCACCTTTTACTGGCAGTGGGGGTGTCAACACAGGTGAACTTTGATTCACTAAAAAACAACAATATTATTGGAGAATTTGTTGCAGTTGCAAGCACATTGTGCAAGCAGGGGGTCCGGTTTAGGCAGTAAAAAGCAAGCCAATTATGGTAAATAAAAGCTGGAAGTAACAATTGCAAAGTCCTAATTAGTGTTGGATTTCCCAGAAAAGGGCAAAATGATAAAAACACATTTAATTTAACATAATGTACGAGTTAAACAGCTGCCTCATAAAGTCTTCATGTCTTTAATGTCTTGTTCGTTTCATACATAAAATGCACCTGAAATTAGTTGTTCTGAAACCTGCACAAAGGCTTCAGAGGAATCGTCACCTTTTCTTTTAAACAAGAACTTTTGTTCCACCGCCTTATGGGGTGAACAGCATCACAGTCACAATAGACCAGGCGGTAACACTTGCACGCAAAGTGCTGTTCATGTTTCCTCTTTCCTCTGCTCCTCCCGCCCTCACTTGGTCTACCCCCACCCTCGAGGGACCAGCCAGTGCATGCAGATTAAATGACTGAGAGCTGAGTCCTCATAGACACCCAGGGAATGCGAGGCACTATTGCACTGAACCGGCTCAATCCGGCTGCCGCTCGATTCATGGCTGGCTGCACCACAGGGGCCCAAGGCCAAACCTACCGTTCATCTGTCCACGCGATGCTCCCCAGTCAGGATCCTGAGCTGTGCCTTCATGTACAGGCCCCACTGGATCAGGTGGATCATATTAAGGTCACTGGTTTACAGTGAGTGTGTTGAAAGATGTTGTGCTGGTACGCCCTCCTTACAGCTCCAAGGCGGATGTTAAAACTTGTGATGTTACCCATAGCTGCCTTTGTTGTCTTGCCCATACTGCCTATTGTTTTATAGGGCTTGTTCTCATATACAGAGATAATGTCCTCAAGACGTCAACACATTACTTGAAGACATTCCTGTTCCCCACAGAATAAATCCGGCTGACTTTAATGATCCCCTGATGATCATTAAGTGCCATGAAGATTGTTTTTTTCCCATTATTGCGACATACATAATCCCTCAACAACACATCCTAATGTCTTTTATCATCCTTAAACTTCAGAATAATCATCAGTCCAAATTCTAATTCACCCACTGTTTTGTTTTGTGACAAAACTAATGACCTTCCCATCAGCTTTAGCTATACCTTGTGTTTGGTGTTTCTTAAAGCTTCAGTAAAAAGCAACTGGACTTCTCTTTTTGCTTCTTGAAGACATTTCACCTTTCACCCAGAGGTTTCTCATCCAAGAGGCTTTGTCAGTTCAGAGCTGAAGTAAAGTTTGTATGCAAACAGGCTCCATTCAAATGGTGATTGTAAATACTACCTGCTAAATCTCAATGTAGTAACATTGTCATTTTTAGCATGTTAGCATGCAGACATTAGCCTTTAGTGCCAACCACTGCTGTTGACATAAATCTGCTGCTTTTCCACCTTGGGGTTCCCCTTTAAGTGCAATCTATGCTTTAATCTAACGATACAGATAGATAGAAAACACATGATAACAATCTTGGTTGTGGAGGCTTGATAGAATACCCACATGTGAACACAGTTCAAAGCTCACAGCAGCATAGACAGCAAACACAGCAATAAAACACACATGCTCATATATACTGTTACAGTTTGTGTTTATCATCAGCACAGCCTGCAGAGCAGGGTAGCACACTAAACCTCTCTTCACCCAAGTGAGGTAACCCTGGATGCACTGCTGCTGACAGCTTAGCAGGAGCTCAGATGCCTTTTACTGTCTCCATGGTGATACAGGGGAAGACAACAAGAGAGTCAGCGGGCGGAGGTGGAAAGACAGGCAGGATACTGCTAGGGTTTGACTGGGTCACCATAACACTGGACCAGCAAACAAGCAGTGACTCAGTGCATCTGATGAATTGTAATGTCCTGTTGTACTGGTGGAAGTAACAGTCTCCATAGAGCCTGGTTGAGTCTCACGCTCTGCTGGATAAACAGGTAAAGGTTACAATGTACACAGGTGGTCGTTTGTATGCTTTAACTAGAATTTTGTTCTTACACAGTTAAACATTATATCTAAAAAGATCAATATAAATCATGACTTCATATCTCCCTTGTAAGGTCATTACACCCTACTCCTTCCTACTTTTATGTCTCATTTACTCAGCCAAAGTGTGCTTCAGTTTGCTGACTCACACACTCCTAGGAGCCTCCAGTACGACCACAGTCTTGTCCTGTAGCCGTCTGCCGCTTCTTCACTGCAGTACATAAATGGACGGATGTGAGGTGGTCAAATGTGCTGACCCCATATTAAGCACAGCGGAGGACCAACATGAATTGATAGCACTTGGTCCAGTGCCAGGGAAAGGAAAGTGCTGGAGCCTGTCGGCAGCAGGCCCATTGTTCATCACGGCGGGAGGGCAAGGTCATATTGGAGACACCGGAGGGAAGAACACGCAAGTCTGAAATGATGAAAAAGTCATCTGTGGCAGGAGGCCTGATAAATCAGAGAATACGCCCTTTGATAGGAGGTGTCACACTAAGTGGGCTCATCTGTCTTGTCTGTGGTTTATATGGCTTTGTAGTAATTACTCCTTAATAACTAACAGAAACTTAAGGTAAAATATACTTAAAGGAGTAGTTTGACATTTCAGAAAGTATGTTTATTAACAGAAAGCTAGACAAGAATGTCAAGGTTTGCCGTAAGGCCTTGTCCATGCCGATACAGATATTTTTCTTGATGGATACCCTGCCATCTATTTTAAATAATATTCAAATGCGACCTATGACCGTCATTACACAAATTACCTCTGTACACATGAAAACGCATTGATGAGCATGCCAGGCCAGTCTACATAATATGTCAAATATTGGACAAGAACATTCTCTCATTTTGTTGATTCTGTGGACTGTAACTGCTGAGAGCAGAGGCTTTTGCATGCCGGTGAAGTAATTCAGCAATACCAATTAAAGTTGAAAACTTTTAGTTGCTAAAGTGCTAGCTTTTCTTACATATTGAACAAAGGAGATATAGCATGTTGAGTGGTGAGCTTTACAGGTGCTGGTTGTCAGTTAGTCTGGCTCTGTCCAAATGTAACAAAATCTGTTTCCTCTTGTTTCTCATTATGCTAAGCTAGCTAACCGAGAGCAAACGGAGTAGTAAGAGTGGTATCAGTCTTTTTTCTAATACTCGTGGCAAGGGAATGAATAACAAGCCTACAACTGTAACAAATTTCAGTCAACAAGTTTCCAAAGTTAATTGATTGAATAATTATTGTCACTGACTAAATCAGTAGCTTTTAGCTGTGAAGCTATGCTCACTGGCAACTTAGAGTTTTCAGCTCAGCTGTGATTCGTAGACTGTACACAAAATATAGACGTAGCCTTCCTGACGTCCCTATTGTTTTGTACACTACCGCTGTGAAACCTTGAGTTTGGATCTTGGCTTTCACCATATAGGTCTTTTGAAGTTGGATGTAACGAGTGACGCTACGCACATACACACATCCATATGGTCAATCACAAGGAAGCCCATCTTAAAACATATCCTGCTTTATTGTGTATTTTACTTGGTAGTAGAACCATAATTTGACTATCATGCTGTATTAAAGGAGATATCAAACTAGTGATTCAGATCATAAACTCATATGGAAAATGCTTACTGAGGTAACAAATCAAGTAAGAATCAGGGTCATTTTCTCATAGACTTCTATACAATCAGACTTATTTCGGAGACACCCCTGCTGGCTGTTAGAAAGAATGCAACTTTAAATCACCTCTGTGTAGGCTTGACATTTCAGATGCGAAGGCTACATCCATGTTTCATATACAGCCTATGTTGACAGTACATTATTTCCACATTTGAAGGTTATTAAAGCCACAGAACAGGCTGCTGAACTTTTAATCATGTATGTATGAACAGTAATACATTCACTTGCTGACATGGGCACTGAAGTGAATGGTGACCTTTGAGCTTCGCTTCAGACACTATAAATGTTCTAACAGAACTGATCAAAGAGACTAAAACCAGTGAAGTGATTCCTGATTTCTAACTCTACTTTTAACCCCTATGTTTTGGGGGTTTACATATATATATACTATATATATATATATAAAACTAAACTAAGGGCAAACTGACTGGATTCTGTGATTTTTCAGATTTTTCGCTGATCGGTTTGCCATTTGTATCATTTCAAAAAGCAGGGCAGAGATTTCAAGACGCGCAACTTCGAGTAATTCTCCAATTAAAATAATAGTACTTCTCAGCACTTGCTGGCACAGTTCTCATCCTGAAGCAGACACATGGGAACCATGAAAATGACTCATCTCTTTTTAAGAGTGTAGGACAGACTGAGACTGTTTCAGTTACACAATTAGACTGCCGCTGACACAGAAGGGAAAACATCACTTATGCTCAATAAAGCACCACTTATTTACCATCATTAGACATTTATTAGACTGGAGTGATAGTGACTGAAAGCTGTAAAAGACTCTTCTCGCCAGTTTCTGGTCTGAAAAACAACACCATCAGCTCAAAAGCAATACTACTATAGTGGTGATCTTTTCAAGTCTATCAATAAAATAAAACAAAAACACAGTAAAGAAAGGACGCCATGTAAAATGAATTGGCGCTGAAACTGGACAGATTAAGAGGAAGTCAATCAGCTGGTCTTTTAGGAAATTCTATGAGCTAGGGGAGGTTTAAAAGTGCTTAGTGTGGCTGGTTGGATATGGAACTGAGAGTCACAGCTAGTTTCAGCTTCAGGCTGGTTTAAACCGGTCTGTTGGGAGGACACATCAGCCCTGTAGATGACTGAGCTCACCACTATGGGGTGTCCTGTAACCATATCGAAGGCAGACAAAAGAATAAGCTGGTGAGAGAGCAAATATCTACAGGGGGGAAAAAAACATACTAAAAAAAATAATCTTTGCTTCGATCAAGCCTATTGAAATGCACCATAAAATATGTGACAACAACAACAACAAAGAGGGGAAAGAGAGTGGGAAGGATCAAGAGGGAAACAGTGATATAGGTCAACAGTCACTCCGTCTCTGTACGAGCAGGAATTCACTCAGCATGCACACTGAAATACTAATGGAGTCATAAGGTTCAGAATTGTGCATTAAACCAAAGAACCGCTGAGTGTAAGTCTGTGTTTTTGCAGCACAAAGAGCAGCAGACGAGCATCATCCCCCACGCTCCAGTTTGGGCTGCAGCACGTGGCGTAAATAAATAACCAGCCATGTGTGGGGCTAATGCAGCCTCATCTTCAAGCTGTCAACAACGTCTCTCTCCCAGCCAGAATCTGGCAGAAATACAGTGAAAGCATCACATGCACGCCATACTTCCTCTGACAGATGTGTTGTTATACAGCTATTGACGAATGACGCCGGACGGATTCAAAACAAGCCAAGGATGGCTCGCGGACATGACATAAATATAGAGCCGTCCAGACATTTGAGAAGTTAATCTTCAGAGGAAGACTGGTTGCAGACGGAAAGGTTTGCACCAGAGCATGACAGAACAAAGCAAACGTGAAAATATGCATCCATGCAGTGTGAGTGAAGTGAGATAAAAGTTCTTTTTTAGATGATTCCTTTCTTTTATGCTTCAGTAGATCTCCAGGAGAGTGTTTTGACTTTAAAAGTGGCCTCTTTATTTGCAGTTTCTGTGTTTATCTCACTGGCTCTGTATTGCAACTGAATGTTGGATGACAAGTGCTTACAGCATTATTTCTCTAAAGCCTAAGCTGTAAGACAAAGTCCCTGCTTTAATGTTATTTGTTGCTTAACCAACCAGAGCAGCTTTGCAATGACTGATGACGGCTTATTTTTTTTAGATAAATGACTAGCAATTACCACGGCATATAATCAGCTTCTTACTCCAGATTTTTTTGTAGTTTACATCACATATAATTCCTATTGTAGGGGTAATTTTACTGTAGGTACACATTACTTTGCTGATTAACACTTACCAACGAAACCTATATGTAGGTGTACAGGCTATAATGAACTGCTTACCAGCAACAGTGGAAATTAATTTGAGTTTTTTTGCAACAGAGCACAATTTACGCTACCTTATGCCTCTACTTTAATACATTTTAGAGTAAAAACATTATACTCTTTACTCTATCGCATTTATGTAACAGTTCTAGTGCCTGGATCATTTGATTTTGCAAACGAAACTGAAGGTCAACCTATAAAACACAGCGGTAAATGCCGTGCACACCCACACAGGTGTTTGTAGTTATTATACGTGGTTACACCCGATCAGGTTGGAGTTGTGCAAAGCCATCCTGGGATGTATCTGAGGTCACCACACCCTATGGACCAATAAGAATGATGACGTTTAAGCTTATCCCACCACATAACCAACAAGAATGACAGAGAGAAGTCTGCACAGCCTTGACAAAAGCCACCAACACAGCAAACATTGGCTACAATATTGAAATTTGTGCACGTTAAATATATATAACCTTTTTACAGCATTTGACCAGCTCCAGTAGTAAAATGCTGCTTAGACCATATGCTAAACCATTAATATCGATAATAATATGAAGTATCTTGATGCCAATACGTGTGTATTCCATACTGTGCTCAAATAAAGTACTTGTAAGAAAATACATCTACATTGTAGTTTTGCTACTTAAATAAGGGATTTGATTAGTTAAGTCCATACAGAAAATATAATCTCATCCAGCAGACTCTCACATGTCCACATGTATATAACAAAGGTTTTGATGCATCTACATTGATGCATCTACACATATTCATGTATTCCCTCAGACATGATAAGCAGGGAAACACATGGCAGCTGGAAAATGTCATGTTGAGGCGTCTTCTGTAAAGTCCAAGGTTACTGAGTGGATTCATTTACAAGAATTTGGGTCACTTCTTCCCCAGTAGCTGGGTTTTGGTCTGTAATATATCTTGTAATATATCCTGCATATAATATATCTTATATGCAGGATGTTGGTACTCGTTCAACCTTAAAGCACTCCTAATGAAGATCAAATGCAGAAAATCTCTAGAGATATTTGCCCTTTAAAAGTAAGATTAAAGTAAGATAATAAAAAAAAGATTATATCTGGATTCCTGATCTGTCACGTGTGAGAGCGGATTGGAACCTGTTCCACTCCACTGATGTGATATGGATCTTGGCCTGCAGGGAAATTGGAAAAATCTGCAGCCTGGTTCATCTGTGATGATCAAGGTCAGATCAACAGTGTGGAAGAGACCACAGTGTCCTTGGCCGGACTCCATCAGCAGCACAGTTGTCATACTTTTTGTGTGTGCAATCGATAAAGTCACATTTTGCCACTGAGGCCTGTTCATGCAAGGCAGCTGTCTTCCCATCCAGCATCAACACCACAAACCCTGTGGGCCAGCATCTGGAAGCCAGGCAGGCAAGGAGGATACTGTACACATAAACCAACCGCAGATATAATGCAGTCGAGTTAGAGGTATTAAAAAGTGGAAAAGAATCATGTTTGGAAATAAAATGGTTTGTAATTATAGACATACTGATGGTGTGGTTTTAGTTGTTTCAATATATATCATATATTACCAGGTTTTATAGAAAGCTGTATTCTTCACCTTGAGGCAGTTTGTCAACGTGACTTTCAGACTTTTCTTTGATGCTGTGCTGGAGCCCACTGCAGGCAGGTCAGGTTCACTGCAGCTGGGTGGATAAGAAAGGAGGAGGCTGCTCTCTGCTGGTAATGCTGTAAAGTGCAAACCAGTGATCATGAAAAGATTTAACATGAGGAGGAAGGGTAAGTCATATTTAGCAGCAGTCTAAATTAAACTGCAATGAAAGTGTTAGATGAATACACTTTTAATTAATAGATGCTACTGAAATCAAAAATGTGTTTTGCACTCACCTGTGGTTTCACTGTAACTCAACTCAGTCAGTTGTTTAATTTTGCAGTTGATTTTTACATTTTGCACTTTCTGACAAACATCATTTTGAGACAAACATGCAGCTATTTCTGTAACTTCTTCACAGCTACACTATATTTAGGCTGCACTGATGTCATTTTCTTTCTTATAAGTTGCTGAGCTGCTGGTCTCCACCTTGTGGACAGAAAGAGAAATGTTAAAGGGGAATTCTTCATGTGCTTTTCTGCTGCATCAATTTTCTTTCTTTGAAGTAAGTCTCGCAATTTTATAAGAGAGCAGTGCGGAATCTGTGGAGTACTCTTTTAAATAGCTTCACTAGGACTATACCAAAAACCTGCCACAACAAAGGTGGGGAGAGACTGTTTTCTCATAGTTAAAGGTACTGTGTGTAGGAGTGTGAAGCAATTTATATGTATTAATCACTTTTTCATTTCCAAGTGCAACCAGAACATATCTTAAACATAACTTAAAAATAAGACCCTCCCCAACTTTCTACATTGAACAGCCTGTGGATTGATGTAAATCTGACATTCATACTTACTCTCAAGTGCCTCCCTTCTGCCTTTCTATAGCACCAACAGCGTGTAATTGCTGACTATAGACTGTATTTTAAGATGGGCACTATGGGGAACCCTATGTCTCATCACCCATAGATGTCAACTCAACTCAACTGCGCAATAAGCCTACCAGGACCCATCCACTGCAACCCTCCTATATTGTAAATATCATAAGTTTTGCACCGTTTTTGTAAATACCACCATTTTTTGGTGCCTTATTTTCATTTCTTTGACCAGCATGATGTGCACGTTAATTGCACCTTCTTTATCTATTTTCTGAACAGCAGTTTTGAAGATCAGTGTGGTGGCTCCCGCCATCACCATCTTGTCAGTGCCAGACTCTTCCTTACTCCTGGCTAATCCAGGAGTGGAGCTGAGGCAGGCCATGCAAATATTTCTGGCCCATGAACTGTCCAGTGACAGCACCTACCTGTCACTTTAAGTAATCTGACTTACTTTTGGAGGCAGCCATAAATAGCAATTAGAGAAACAGTGATTATTTTTCCCGTTTTTATTGTTGTTTTTGATTGCAAGAACGTTAAATTTAGAGGATTCAGATTAAGATTTGGGGATCTTCTAATAATGATGCAACAGCATAATTTTGTGCAAAGTTTCCCTCTTGGAGGTTAATATAGTTAAATTACCGTTACAACTATCCGTCCTTGTCTTAATCATAATATTTCAGTCATACTAATAATTGTTTAAGTGAATGAGAAATGCTGTTTAGTTTCAGCTTTGTGCAGCGCAGAGGAACAGAAAGTACATACAGCATTTTCCTAAGAAACTGGATGTTGGTGCAGTTCCCAGTGACCAGTAAAGGTCACTGATTAATGCCTTTAATCATTAATTGGAGGACAACAGGAATAGAAAGCCTTGTCCGTGTCAGTGAGTCTGGAGTGAGTTTGGTCCACTTTAATTCAAAATATCAGCTAAAGACCCAACTGAAACTGAAATTGTACATTAAAATCATGGAAAGGTCAATAAAAACAATACATGGTTAAATGTTGACAGCTTGGAGTCAGAATGCTATTTTTATTGTACGATGGGTTCACGAAGAGCAGGTGATTTGTGTTGGGGTGGTTTGGTTTTGTAAAGCTTTACCATGTTTATTCATTAAGACAATCTTCACAGAGAACAAGAGCACAGTGTTAAAAGGATTTTACCCATCTGAGTGCTTTGCAGATTTTCTCATAAAACACTGATGACACAAGAGTACTTCTGTAGTATTCATGTAATTCACTTCCACATTCTCAGCCCACGCCATGCACTGTGTTTGAGAGGCTTGACAGGAAAACACATTTTGGAAGAAAAAAAAAACAAACAC